>JAVJIF010014186.1:0-108232 GCA_038442645.1 Agave tequilana
ATTTTGATGGAGTTTTGAAGTTTGTGGTGGATTAAATGGAGATGGAGGAGGAAGAAGAAGATGGTGAAGTGTGTAGGTGATGTGTTGTTGTACTTGTCGTGAAGATGAAGGAAGAGTTGGTGGTTTTAGGTTTTCGATGGAGGTATGAAGGTAAAAGGAGAAGGAAAGGGATTTGTTTTGGAGTTGGAGATTAAAGGAGAAAGGAAAGGATTAGGGTTCGGGTTTTTTTGTGAAATGGTGAAGGGGTGAGGTGGCTTGGCCGACCTTAGTGATGGGAGAGGAGTGATGAGTGTATTGAGATATTTATATGAGATATTTTGTGAAATGTAGTAGAATGTTTGAGAAGTATGTAGAAGTGTTTTAAAGTTGTTGAAGGAAAAGGAAGGAAGAAAAAAGAAAAAAGAAAAAGAAATGAGAAAAAGTAAAAAAAGAGAATTAGAAGAAAATGAGAAATAATATGAATGGTGGAATCCCCGGGTTCGGTCGCGGATGCGGGAAATTTTCGGAAAAATAACGGAAAAGCCCGAAAATCAAGTATCTCAGAAAGCTCTCTAAAAAATCAAGAATATTATACTGAGATCATGATGAAATCAGATTTGAGAAAATTCAATCCCATTTTAAATTAAAAATCTTAGAAACTGTCAATACTAGTCGACACCGAATCTGGCCGGATTTTGATAAATTCAAAAAATTCTCAAAAAATGCATTATGATAGTAATTATTATTTTAATAAAAAATGTAAGAGCAATTTCTAGAAATTTGACTCCATTTGTAATTTAAAATTCCGAGAATCAATCAGCGGTACCGATTAATACCGATTTTAGAGATTTTATAAAAATAATTTAGAAAAATTTCAAAAAATCATGATAAATCCTAAATATTGTTAAATAGTGGTCGAAACTTAAATAAATCATATCTAACTACTAGAGAGCTCAAATCATGCAGTACCGTTATACGAGCATAAATAAATATAAGAAAATAAGAAAATATGCTCGAAAAATCGGGATACGTATTTGGGTACGTATTCTGGGATGAGGTGTCATATTCGTGCTACCCAAGAACGCGAGCAGAAAGAAGTTAAGGAATAGATAGCTGAACAAGCCCGCCATCTGAATGACTATAAGGCTAGCTATCAAAACTTGACCTATGACCTTTAGAGATCAGTGATCGTTACTAAGAATGCAGAGGGTGTCATAGCTAGTGCTCGAACTGCGATTGCTAAGGCACAAGGCTTATCCAAGACAACGAGCAGAAGCTTACGAACGAGAAGAAGAAGGTGGAGGATCTTGAGGCCGTCAAGAGTCCGGTACAACAGGTGCTCGACCACACCTTAAAGTTGAAAGCTCTTCAGGCACAACTTGTTGTGAGGAAGCTTTTATTAGATAAGGAGTTGAGGGTTCAAGCCTTGGCTGAGGTTGAGAGGTACGTCAAAGGGATATTTAGCATCTCAAGGACCAATAAAATCTCTCGCTGAGCGAGATTAATTTTTTGTCTCTATTTTTTGTAATACTCCATCTTATTGAATAAGAGAGTGTTTGTATCACTTTTACAATTTTGATATGAATAATAAAAGTGATAATTTTGCCATTATCTCGCCTTTGTTTTCTCTTTGTGTTTGAAAATCAGACGGACTAAAGCGATGGAATTGTGATTGCTAGAGGTAAAGGTTAACTTAGCAATTTTTAGATAACTCCATTAGAAGAGTTTGAAATTAAGGAAATTACTTATCAGATGTATGATATTAATATGATAAGAATTTGTTTTGCGTGCTAGAGGTATGATATTAACTTAGAACTTGAGAGGTGTAATGTTAACCAAAGATTCTTTTCCGCTCAGAAAATTGAAATGATTACTGTCAGAGGTATAATGTTAGATTAATAGTGATATATGCTAGAAGTGTGATGTTAACTTAGCATTTGAAGATGTGTAGTATTAACCATAGAACCTATTTTTCGCTTGAAAATTAAAAAAGGTTCACTGTCATAGGTATAATGTTAACTTGACAGTGAGATGAGTGCTAGAGGCAACGATTAACATAGCAATCCAAAGTTAGATAATTCTACTAGGAAATTTGAGAGGGTTACTGTTAGAGGTATGATGTTAACTTGACAGGGGTTGAATCTGCACGAATTTATGGACTTGCTATTCTATTGGTAAGAATAACAAGTAGAGTTTAATCCATTAAGAATTTATGAAAATTTTTACCGTCAGAAGTGTAATATTAAAATGACGAGTTTGGATTTGCAGTTTGAGCAAATTGAATGTCAGAGGTGTGATATTTACTTGACATTGATGTATGCTAGAGATATGATATTAACTTAGTATTGAACATCTCGGTTTCGATGAGAAAGCTCAAGGAAAGATCATTATTATAGGTGTGATATTTAACTTAACAATGAAATGGATGCTAAAGGTGTGATATTTAACTTGGCATTGAACATATCAAAATTGAGAGAATCACTGTCATAGGTGTAATATTAACTTAACAGAGATTTGTTTTGTGATATGAACAAATTTGGCCAGAGGTGTAGTATTTAACTTAGCTGGGAGATTTTACGATTTGAGTAATTTTAGTGGACTCGTCATTCTATTGAAGAAAATTGATGAGTTAAAATTCTACACTACTAGGGATATGTTGATTTTGCTGCCAGAGGTATAATGTTAATGTGACAGATGTTTGGTAAGGAAAAATTGGTGATCAAGAAGTAAATTCTTTATTTGATTGTAAAGAAAGTTACAGCGGATCAATAATCCTCTTACAAGAGAGGGAAGATATTCAAGCTTAAATCTCCCATTATTTAGTACCGGGTTCTTGATGTGGCGGTGGAAAGTGCATCTTGTTCTTCGTTGACCAGGTGAACGTCAGGATCTTTTGAGAATCCTCTCACAGAGAGTGTAGGCAAAAAACAAACTTCTACGCAACAAGTTGTTAGAAGAGTTGAACTCTCTCTTTCTTTTCAGCTGGAAATCTTGGTGTTTCTACGGCTTACAACCGAAGTTCTTTTTACCAAGAAGTAACCGATTTTTTTCTTTCTCCGACCCCTTTCCATAGCAAACTGGTCTATTTATAAAGGTTTCAGGGGGTAAACGTGTCCCCTAAAAACACTCTATAATGGGGGTTAACTCCTTCACTACGTGGGCAGTAATTGACCCAGTAATGAGGGCAGTTACAACTGAGACGCAGGTTTTGAGCCTTTCCGTTTTGCTACTAAAGTAATGCTTGAGAGACGCGGGTTTCTAGCTCTGCGTCAAGCTTCGCATGAGACGCGGGCTTTAGACTCTGCGTCTTGGCACTGCAATAATGCTTAGATGCGAGTTTCAATCCTCACGTCTTTGGTCCTCACAGTGATGTCGAGACGCGGGTTTCAACCCTCGCGTCTTGGTGCTGCACTAATGGCGATGACTAGTCCTGTGTCTGGAGTTTGAATTCTACTTTTTGATGACTTGTTTTCAATGATTTTTAGACAGCCTACAGAACCCCCTCCAAAGTTTTCGATATTCCACGGTTGACTGAGACGGATTTTGAAATACCTTGGACTCTAGTTGAATTCATACTTCTCATGATTGGACTGACAATCATTTGAGATACTCTGAGCTTGATCTTATCTGGAGTACGGTCTTCGTGAGTATACTGTAAAACCCTTTGAAGCCACCAAGGATGATCGTGGTGAGTGTCTAGAGACGCAGTCCAGACCTCCTCAGTGCTCTGAGCAGGTTGTTGGTGTACTTTGAACCAGGGGTGAACAGTCGTCTGCTTGTGCCAGTGTACTGTTGAACTGATTTGCCGAAGCAAAGACAGAATGTAAGGCTTGTAGACGCAGAGGTCATGTTGTTCTAGAGACCCAGTCCTCACTTAGAATGGGGACGCACCCATTAGTTTGCTGAAGAAACGCTGCTCTTAGAGGGACGTGATCTTTGAGTTGAAGACGCAGCTCTCACACTGTGAACTAGGCGCGACTTTGGCTTTACTGAAGAGGCGCGACTTTTTAGAGGGACGCGATTTTTGAGATGAAGACGCAGCTCTTACTCTGTGAACTAGGCGCGACTTTGGCTTTGCTGAAGAGGCGCAACTTTTTGGAGGGACGCGGTTTTGAGATGAAGACGCAGCTCTTACTCTGTGAACTAGGCGCGACTTTGGCTTTGCTGAAGAGGCGCGACTTTTTGGAGGGACGCCGTTTTTATTAAACACGAATCCGTGTTTTAGTCGCATTGCCATCTGTCTCGCGAAATTGAGGGACATTTTTCTTTTGGCGCACAAATTTGGCGTTAATTTAATATACACACCACGCGTCAGGCAGGGATTAGGCCTCTAGCCAAGCACCGCGTATCTCTGCGAATCACTGTGCCTATAAAAGACAACAGTCTTTCAAGAGTCATCATTAGACTCTTCTTCTTCTTCGCTGAGCTTTCTGTTGAGAGTTAAGAAAAAGCTTAAAAGCTCTTTTCCAGTTTTAACGTCTTCAGTACCAATTTCACGGTTGAAATGGCCCCAAAAGCTAAGCATGTGGCTTCGTCCTCGAGCACTGCTGCTACTGAGACTCAGATGAGCGTTTCTTCACTCAGGAGGCCCCTATTTTATGTAGTAAAACCATCTGATTTGGTTTCCGCCATTAAAGGGGCTTAAAGAGTTCTTTTAAGTCTTAAGTCTCTTTTGAATGTGAACCGTCAACACGAGGCTCATACCCTGTTTGATCTTCAGACGTGGCTCTTGAATTGGTAGGCAAGACGCGGATTTGATGACCTCTGTGTCTTTACTTCATCAACTTGAGTCTATACCTGTTTGTTGAATGTGGGCCTCATTGAGCCTTGCGTTTTGGACTCAATACTCAGAATATTTCTAAGTATGGGAAGTTCAGACGCAGACTTCTTATGATTCTTGCGTCTTGTAAGATCAGACGCGAGTTTTATTGAATTTTGCGTCTGGGTCTGATATTTAAAAAATTTTTCTAAGTTATGGGTTCTGAAATGCTGGCTACATGCAAGCCTCGCATTTTTGAGTCTAGACGCGGATTTGGGCTCTTCAAGACTGACGCACGGATCTCAGCTAGTTGATGCAGACGCGGCATTAGCTCAATAGAGACGCGGCTCTGGTCCCGTGACAGGGCGCAAACTCAGGCTGTGTTGAATTTATGATGGAGATGTGGCTTTCATCTTACAGTAGAGGCGCGATTTTGGGCCCCTTAAGAATGGCGCGCGAGTCTTCGCTTGTTGTTGAGGACCAAACTTCAGAACGCAGCTTTTAAGTCTTTGCAAGTTGATGCGAAATCAAGACGCAACCCTTGAATGGACCCAATTCGCTGAGGAGACACGGCTTTGAACCACTCCAAGAGACGCGGTTGAGGATTTTTCAGTAGGAATGAAAAGGACGCAGCCTTCGGGTTCATGACAGGACGTGGGTTTCAGGACGTGACCTTTGAGTCTGCGCCTGACGCAGCCTCCTAAGCGCCACATGCAGCCCGTCTTAAAGATCTTGTTAGATCTTTAAATGTCAAGTCGGTGTTGACGATTGGGGACTTATGTCCTCCGATATTTTCTGAAGCGGCAATCCACGCGTCAGCTCTTTATTAGTCTTTGACGTTCGTGCAGGAATTAAGGCTGATGGCTCTGATTTTTACGCCATTAATTACAGGCCTTATGGCTTGCCTATAAATAGACCTCGCCCCCTTAACAGCCCATTGCTTAGACTGTTTCCCATAAGAGCATGCGCTCTGAGGGTCTTTGTCTTGACTTATTTTTCTTCTCTTCAAGGGGATATGTCCCAATGAATAGTAAGAACTCAAAGCTTTCATGCTTTCCTTTAATCTTTTTCAGAGATTATCACTGTCAAGTGATTTCAAGACCAAAGGCATCGCTTTAAGTACCTTTTACGGCTGCGCCTTGATGCATAAAGTTTAACCTCTAAAGGTTTCTTCTGCGGGTAGGAACCGCTTGTCGCCATGAAATACTCAGTCCCGCTGAGTTTTTGTTTTCTTGCCTCTCAAAGAGAGTCGATCTCTTGATCTTTCTCTGGAAGTCTGACTGATGCCCCCGTTATTCGGAAGTCGCGTCTTTTAGACTTCTTGATGAAGCACGAGTCGATTGACCTTGGATTTTAACTCAAAATCCTTTGAATGCGAGTGTGATGAACTCTGTACTTGGACCTTGAGACGCGAGCTTTGTATATAAAGTTCGCGTTTGAGGTTCTTGACTTAAAGAATTTTAATTTTTTTAGGGCCTCTGGACATGGATGTGGCAACCCTTGTTTCTCAAACACGGGTGTGGCGACTTCTGCGTCTGGTCTACTTTGTGTCTCGTATTTTGGACGCGGGTCTAAAACCAGACCGTGTTCAGATCTGTGCGTGTCTAAGGTCCACAATTTCAACCGCGTCTGTCCCTCAGGTTTTCTGTTTCTGTGTTCTGTCTTAACAGAATTTTAAGCCTTCTGCACCAGTCATCCCCGCGCTGAAGTTTACAACTACAATCGCGTTTGCCCTTCAACATTTCTATTTCTATCTTAACAGAATTTTAACCTTCTGGTTTTTGTTTCTTACAGGCAGTCTTAGTCAGCCTTTTGCATCTTCGCTGGGCCCTTAGGAGAATATTTCGACCAGCGAACTTGTTCGATGGTCGAGCACTGAAGAAATCAAGGCTCCTATTCATGGGCGAGGAGGATTTGCGCGACTGATGACATCCGTCAAGACCTTATTGGACATGATGCACGGCAGTGCCCCGGGTTTGTCATGGTCACAGGGTATGGTGGTGGATATGGTGGTGGGTATGGTCCTCTTGCAGGTCACGGGAAAGAGGACGTCACCTGTAAGGTCTCGGATCCTCCCTTCACCAATCTTACTCCCAGAAGTAACATCGACGAAAAACCCATGCTCATTAGATGACTTTCTGGTGGTGGAGATGTTCATCAACGAAGGATCATGGCCCACACCAGTTGGTCGGGTGGAATTAGAAGATTCTGTTGCATTTCGACCTCGAGAAACACCATTGTTCTTAGTCAGCGATGGGCTCCTTCGACGTTTATGTCATGTATCATGATGTAATCAGCATCCGATCGTCTTAACAGTGCTCAGTCCTTCTTTGGCACTCTTCCAAACATCTTGTATTTGGAGTAGTGGAAATGCCTTAAGGAATGAGTGCAACTTTTACTGAGAGAGAGGGACTTCTTTGTAGTCCTTTATTGTAACACTCGATCTTATTGTATAAGAAAGCGTCTTGTACCACTTCCATATGTTTGAATATAAATAATAGTGATACTTTTTCTTGTCTTCTTATACGTCTTGAATTTCTCTTTTTTTTTGAAAATCAGACTCATAGAAGTAGGGACTCTTGACTTGATAGAAATATAATAATTAACTTAACAAGTCAATGTTGGAAAAATTCCATTTCAGGAATTTAAGATTACTGTCAGAGGTGTGATATTAACTTGACAGGAGTAGGATGGTTCTCGTGGACCTGCCAATCTAAAAATGAGAATGACAAGTGAAATTTACATCCCCACAGAGGATTACAAATGAGTTTTCATTAGAGGTTTTGGTATTAACTTGACTAAGACTCAGCTGGGGATCTAATGGAAACACTATTAGAGAAGTAATGTTAACCTAACAATGTTTTTAAGTGGAATTGTTATTCTGTTGAGAAGAATAACAAGTGAGACTAGACTCGCGGAGAATCTATGAGAACTTGTACCGTTAGAGGTGTGATATTAACTTAACAGGTTGAATTGAATCTTGTCAGAAGTGTAATGTTAACTTAAGGATGTGAGTCAGAGGTGTGATATTACTTGACTCAAGAGTGTTTCAGCTTCATTTGGGAAAACTGAAAGCGTCACTGTCATAGGTGTAATGTTAAACTTGGCAGTGAGGGTAATGCTAGAGGTGTAATTTTGAACTTGGCATTGGTCATCTCGACTTCGGCAAGGAAGTCCGAGGGAAAGTCATGGCCATAGGTGTATTGTTGAACTTAGCAATGAATGGACGCTAGAGGTGTGGTATTAAACTTAGCATCACTTATCTCAGCTTCAATATGGAAGCCTGAGGGAAAAGTAACTGTCAGAGGTTTGATATTGAACTTGGCAGCAACTCAATCACTGTTAGAGGTGTAGTGTTAAACTTAACAGTAATTTTAAGAGGTGTGATGTTAACCTGATAGTAGTTGATTCGCAGTATGAGCAATTTTGAGGATTTGTCATTCTATTGATGAGAATTGACAAGTGAAGTTTGGAATGTCAGAGGTGTAGTGTTAACTTGACAAATTTGAAGATATGATACTCCATATGGAGCTGAGACAAGTAAAGTTTGTACTCGTTGAGGAGTGTTGAAAATTTTCATTGTCAGAGGTATAGTGTTAACATAGAAATGATTTCATTTATGGACCTACCCTTCTATGGAAGAGAATTGGTAGGGGATTTTGGTAGAAAATGAACTGAAATGTCAAAGGTTTAATATTAACGTGACAACTGTTGACTTTTTGGAGACATGAAAAATTTGCCGTTAGATGTGTAGTATTAACATAACAGCGAGTACTTTTAAAGAGTTTTGTTGTCAGAGGTTTAATATTAACTTGACAGAATTCAGTTCATTTTATTAAGGAGATGAACACCGGTATTTTTGTAGTCTTACCATTCTGTGGGTGAGAATTGGTAAGAGATTTTGGAGGAAAGAGTGGGATCAAGTCCACTAAGAATTTTAGCAAACCCTCAGCTATAACGGATTTGGTGTGCCTTTACCAACTACCGTTTGAGTTGGGCTAGCCATGCTATTCCCCTCAGCATGATGAGTTATCGAAGACTTATGTTGGGCTTAAATGCCAACATTTTCCTCTATCCTGGGCCGTCGGAGGCATCAGATGTCAATCAGGAGAGTAACTAATACTAAAACCCAAGTTTCGCATTTTGTTTCTTTCTCAATATTTACATCCAGTATCATGATGCAACCAGTGCTCGATCTACTAAGGGAAGAAACTCTTCTTAGATCTGGAGTTTTGATCAGTAGTGCAGTAGTATTAACTTGATCGGTGGAAGAGTGCTATCAAGGATAGTATTTCTTCAAGAATTTGTCGTTGATTGGCATCATGAGTGTATCACCGTTTGAGGTTATGAGGTGATATGCTCCATTTGAGTAGACTGACTCCACTACAAATAATCCTTCCCATTTGGGTTGAAATTTTCCTTTTGTCTTATGTGTCATTATCATAGGTCTTCTGACAGCTAAGACAAGGTCACCTTTCTTGAAAGTTTGCTCCTTAACTTTCTTGTTGAAGGCTCTGGTAATTCGAGCTTGATAGAGCTCGATTTGTTATTGGGCTTGCAGACGTTTATCATCTAAAGCTTCCAGGAACTATCATCTAAAGCCTCCAGTTCCTGGAGTCGTAGTTGTTGTTGTTCTTATCATTTGTCATCTCTGCTGCCATGGCGACACGTAGAGATGGAATTTGGATTTCTAATGGAAGTACAGCTTTACACCATATACCAAAGAGAATGGCGTAGCTTTTGTTGGGGTTCGAATTGTCGTGCGATAGGCCCATAAGCATTCACCTAATTTGTCGTCCCAATCACGTTGGCTTTTCGAGACGAATTTCTTGAGAAGTTTGCCAATAGTCTTGTTAAAAGCATCTGCAAGGTCGTTAGCAGCTGGATAGTATGCCGTTGAGGACACACTCTGGATTCTGAACTTGTTGCAGAACCTTTGAAAAGCCTGACTGATGAATTGAGGCCCGTTGTCGTGAACAATTCGTCGTGGCACACCAAAACGATATATGACGTGATGTTTAACGAATTTGATTACATCAGATGTCTTTACTTCCCTCAAAAGGATAGCTTCGGCCCATTTACAGAAGTAATCGGTTATGGCTAAGATGAACCGGTGTCCTTTGGATGATGGTGGGCTTATAGGGTCGACTACGTCCATCGCCCACATATCAAATGGCCAGGTAGAGGTTGTAGAGTGAAGATACCCTGGTGCTTGATGGATAAAATCACCATGGACTTGGCAGACGTGACATCGTCTGGCATAAGTGATGGCGTCGGGGATCATCCTGGGCCAATAATATCCTAATCTTCGGAGTCGATCCCGAAGATTTGGACCAGGTTGATGAGCTCCACATATGCCATCATGCACTTCTTTGAGTACTTCCTGTGCCTCCTTTCGTGATAGACAGCGGAGCAAGATCCCGTCATGCGATCGACGATACAGTGTTTGCGTGATCGCATTATAGTAGAATTTGGGGGCATTCCATCTAATGGCGGACGCTTCTTGGGGATCATCAGTGAGGATGCCGTACAAGGCATAGTCGATGTACGGGAATCACCAATCCTTGAGTTCTAGACCCGTTGAAGTCTCTAAAGCTTCTTTGGCTTGACAGTCTCCTATCGGCTTTTGGTGATCTTCAGAAGCGATTCTTAGGCAATACAGGTCATGGCTTTAGACAAGTACTTTCTCTATTACTCCAGCCGGAAGGGCTAATGAGGCAGCGAGAGATGCTAGTGCATCTGCATGCACATTTTGCTGGCGTGGCACGTGGTCGATGTAAAAGTTTTCAAATCTCTCGGCCATAGAGATAGTTGCGTTGTAATAGGGTACCAAGTCTTCATGTCTGACTTCGTACTCCCCGCGAACTTGGTTAACGATAAGTTTAGAGTCACCTATGCTTCGAGATTTTTAATGTCAATCTCTTTGGTGATTTGCATTCCAATCAAGAGGGCATTATATTCCGCTACGTTGTTGGAGCAAGGCTCGGTTAATGAGAAAGCTCAAGGAATCACATAGTTCTGTGGGGAGATGAGTACTATCCCTACTCTGGCTATTACATGACCTTGCGGACCTGTTCTCAATGCACCTCAAAAAAAAGTTGCCACACTTGTCTTTCAAAAGATGTCTGGGTCAAACAGACTTCAACGACTTCATCTGGGAGATCCTCGTAAAGTTTGGTTGTCGTCAGATCTGGATGCTCAGCCAGGAAATCTTCCACTGCTTGTCCCTTCACAGCTTTTTATGGTAAAAAGCGCATTTCATATTGGGATAGCAGTATGGCCCATTTTGCCAATCGACCATTTAGTGATGATGGCTTCGTCATGAGTAACCTCAAAGGGTTAACCCTTGATATGACGTTTATAGTCTGGCCTACTAAGTAGTGTCGCATTTTCTGGACAGCGAACACCAATGCCAAACATTCCTTTTCGATCGGGTTGTATCGATGCTCGGCTCCGATCATAGTCCTACTTAGATAATAGATTGCTTGTTCGTGTCCTTGATCATTATTCTGGGCTAGTAAAGCTCCTAGGGAATGATCCATCGCTCGAACATATATTAGGAAAGGTTTTCCAGACACCGGATCTGTAAGGACCGGTGGTTGCGTGAGGTATCGTTTGATTTCCTCGAATGCTTGTTGGCAAGCATCATCCCAAATGAATGAGACACCCTTTTTCATCAATTTGGTAAAAGGTTGGCATCTTCAGAGAGATTTGAGATAAACCTTCGGATGTATGCCAGTCGTCCTTGCAATCTCCTAAGCTCCCAGAGGTTCATTGGAGGTTGCATCTCCTGGATAGCTCGAACTTTTTTCGGGTCTAAATGAATTCCTTTGGAAGTTACCACAAACCCTAGGAATTTGCCGCCGGCCACCCCCAGGAAGGATTTGGTGGGTTCATCTTCAACTGAAGTGCCCGCATGATTTCAAAGATTGTCTTCAGATCGGCTATGTGATCACCTTTGATACGGCTTTTTACTGCAATGTCGTCAACAAAGCATTCCACTATTTTACGCATGTGCTCGTGGAAAATTGCATTCATAGCTCTCTGATATGTGGCCCCCGTATTCTTCAGTCCGAAGGGCATGACAGTATAGCAGTATCCCCCCAGTAGTGTCCTGAAAGAAGTATGTTTTTCATCATCAGGTACATTTTGATTTGATTATACCCTGAGAATCCATCCATGAATGACATTCGCTCAAACCCGCACATATTGTCAATCATGACGTCCGTGATTGGGAGAGGGAATTCGTCTTTGGGATAGGCCTCATTTAGATCGCGAAAATCAATGCAAATTGGGTCTTTCCGTTCTTTTTGGCAATGGGGACGAATTGACTACCCAATCAGGATGTTGCTCTCCCTAATGAAGCTAGAGTCTATGAGTTTTTTGACTTCTGACTGGATTGCTTCCATTATTTCTGGGCGGAACCGTCGCTGCTGTTGTTTGTCTGGTTTCATGTATGAATTAATGTTAAGGCGATGCATAGCCACTCGAGGATCAAGCCCAGGCATGTCCTCATAATTCCACTCAAAAACATCTATATACTCTCGCACAAGAGATATTAAATCTTCTTTCTCGGAGGATGATAGGCTTTCGCTTATAAATATGGGCTTAGGATTAGCCTCATCTCCCAGATTAATCTGGGCAACTTTATCCTCCGTGGGTGGCTCGCGCTGTTCAAAGCGAGTATCCCAGAGAATATTTAAGTGTTTGATCTAAGGATCTGTATCAGAGTGGATCATCTCTTCATCTCTGTCTTCCAGGTGGCTTGCTGAAACCATATATACTGAAAGTTTCCGAAGAGGTCACCAACACTAGCATACGATTCCCACAATGACGTACCAGATGAGTAGTTATGGTATAGTAACTTTTCAGACTCAGAGGCTGACGGAACTGGTGTTGACACAAAACCCAAACCCCTGCGAGTTCGATGGTAATAATCAGGGGTTTTTCCTTTCGGAACGAACGACCAGAGTAGGGTTCTCCTTCCTTTGCCGGAGTTCAACCCAGGACCGTTTGCCAGATCATACCCTATACTTTCCATCATTCTGAGTACATTGGCTCATAATGGGTGAACTACGGAGGTTCATTCTCATTCTGACTCTTCACGAGACATCAGCTCGGATTTGATTTGTCCGAAAAGGATTGGGATTTTGGTCTTTACGTCTTGCTGGGACCGTGAATACTGATTCTTGTGCATCACCGACATCTTGGTACGTTTCGAAGGATGACTTCATTGGTACATGCATTGATGTCAGAGCATCCATTGCCGACCAGGGGTCATTATCCACTTCGGTACTAGTGTCTGATGGCACTGAATCAGAAGCGAGCACAGAAAAGTAAGTCAAATTTAAATCTTCATTAATATACCACTCGCCTACATCATTGGCGGTGTTATTAACATCGAGCTTTTTAATGCTCATTACAAGTGGATCTAATTCCCACATGCACTCTTCTTTCTCTGGTTCAGTGTCAACTTCATTACCAGAGTCTGGTTCCTCTGGTTGTAGGTTCTCGTTTGTTTCCAAGGAGTCTTGGTACAGGAGAGAGTCTGTGAAATAGTTTTCTACCCCCTTGAACGGATGCTTTTTAGCAATCAACGTTCGTACTTTCGCACTTCCGTCGATGTATTTCATAACTTGGGGAGAGTGGAAGGGACGATGGAATTACGATGAATCCACGGTCGTCCAAGCAGCAAATTGTATGAAGTGTCGGCATCGATCAAATAGCACATCACTTTGGACTTTAAGTCCCCAATTTGGCATTTGAGCTTGATCTTCCCCATTGGGCGCGTACCATTGGCATTGAAACCATAAATGGTAGTCAGGGTGGCGCTCAATCGGTGAATAGGAATCCCTAAATATTGCATGACCCGGCGAGGCATAATGCTCAATGCGGATCCTGGATCAACCTGAATGCGGCTTACTTCAGATGATCCAATATACCCTGTGAAGTAAAGGGGCCGGTCATGTTTCGCCTTAACATGCATATCATCTACCGTGAAGGTGATGCAGGGATCATTTTGGGAGGCATGGAGGCACTCTTCTACATCTTCCTCCCGTGGTTCACCCGTGTCTGGGTCATGAAGACCTCAGCATTAGCTAGGGCTTCCCTCAGAGCTTCTCTTGTTGACTTTGATAGCCTCAGGAGCTCGTAAAGGGTGATTCTGGCTGGGATATTGGCCAGTTGAGCCAGGACGTCGAAGCAGTAAGGTGTTGTAGATCCTTCCGTGTTGTCCTTTGGGAGAGCTTTAGAAAACTGAAGCTCCTTCTGCTTCTCCACCAGTTATTTCGCGGAGGGCTTGGCTGACTCTGTAGTGGGTTTAGGAGGGGTTGCCACCATTTCGTCATACTTTTTTAAATATGACTGACCCGAATGAGTTTCTGCCACGAATGGTTTATTAGGTTCTGCAGCAAGAACTATTGTTTTCTCTTCTGAATCAGTTAGTGAGGGAACATCAGTCTCTGCTTCTCGGGAAGAAGCGCACACCACATTACAGGACGAAGCTTTCGCCTTGCCTTTGGACCTTCTGCTGGTAACAGTGGTCCATTGTTGGCCGTCCACAAGGTCGGGATGAACCCACATAACTTTCCCCTGAGGTGTGGAACAGGTACAAGACCCTTCTCTTGTTGATGGTGAGGGTCCATATTGATCATTCTTAGTTTCCCTTTTGGGATGGGAACTACTCCAGAGGGTGCTGGAGGTTATCTTCCAAACTGGAGAAATGATGTCATATTAGCCGTCACTTTCTTCTGTTCTGGACGGAATTTTAATACCTCTGCATCAATTAGAGCCTGAAGGATGTCATTGAAGACATAACAGCTCTTGGTGGGGAGTCCCAGCATCCTATGATACAGGCAGTAGTCAGGATTATCGGTTTTACCGACTTCTTTAGGACGTCTAGCTTCAGGAAGCTTCAATCTGTTACTCTTGCTGAGTAACTTGAACAACAAATCAACATGTTCATCTTTGAAGAAATACTGCTTACTGGCACGTGGCTGACTTGAAGAGCCACTTCCCTTGACCGGTTGAGGTTTGATAGGGGATTTGGTCTCTGTCGCCAAGTTATCTTTCCTCTTTGGTTGAAAAGATGTTTCTGGCATGCGCCTTGTCGACCTTTCGGGTCTGGGCTTGTTTTCTTCTGCCCTAACCCTGGCGATAATTTCTTCAGCCTGTTCACCTTGCTGGACCAATTGCTTCCAGGTGCGGCTTTCAGCAACTCCTATTTGGGCAAGAGCGACGGTTGTACATTATGGTGGCATGTTTCTACCAGGGTGACCTGGGTTATACCATTAGGACATCGGAGTGTCATATTCTAAAATCTTTCTACAAATGATTTGACTGACTCCCCCATTCGCTGCTTTGTGGCCAAAAGAGTAAGCATTGTGATCTCTGAGTCGTCTTCCAAGAAGCGTGTTAGGAAGAGCTTCTCCAGATCACTCCAATTTTTAATGGAACTTTTCAGAAGCTTCATGAACCATTCAAAGGCAAGCCCTTTTAGAGTGCCGATGAACAAACGTGCCATGATGGCATCATTATCTACCACGTTCCCCGTCTGAGACTTGAAGTAGTAGATATGTTGGTTTGGTGACCCTTTGCCGTCAAATGGCCGTAGGGTCAGAGCTTTGAACTTGGGGGGGTATGGAACAAGGTCCCACTCGGCCGGATATGGCCGGACCACTCCTACTTCTTGGAGGCCTTTCCGATTAGTAAGGGCCTCGAGACGTTGCTCCAATTGACTCATTCTTTTAGAATGAATCCTTCCATGGTCCGGGTTGCCTTCCCCCTTAGATGGGGATTTAGATGACTCAGAAGTAGATTGCTCTTTCTCCTCGATATGCACTGAAGATGAGCTTTCTTCCACTTTTCGTTTGCCTTTAGACTTTTTAGAGGAGGTTTTGTCAGTTGACTTCCTCTTGTCTTCAAGCAATTGTGCCAGCATTTGTTAGAGGGAATCGATAGATTCTTATTGAGCACGAATTATCTCAAATTGTTCCCTCTGGACCTGGGCTTGTTGCTCAAAGCGCCTGGCCTCTCCTCAGGAGTATTTGTCATGTATATGAAGGCTTCCTTCTCTATGGAAGAGTTCGAAGCCTGCGACTTTGCAACGGCGGAATTTAAGTCATTTACTTCAATGCCCCAAGCCAGGGCACTGTAGTTGATCGGGGCGCTCCAGTCCGAGTGCGACTATGCTGATACACTCCTTCTGGTTCCGTGTCAGACTCGTCGGAGCTGACCACTGGTTGTTTTCCCTACTTCTGCTTCCCACGTTTGCAGTGATTTAGGGTACTCCGTGTCAGAGAAGGTCTTCCTTCTACGGGAGTGATATCTTTTGGCTGATCGAGAAGTTAGGGTCGACTGTCTAAATATCGACTGTCAGCTCGCATGTGAACTGCAGCGGCACTCAGAGAGCATTGCTGTAATAAGCCGTTCACAGCAACAAGATGGAGTGATCAAACTAGCACTCCATTTTTTTGTCAAATAATCTCTTAGGTCCGTGGGAGGGGGATCGAAGAGATTAGCCTCGGATTGTCGAGGGCTTTCCAGCTTCTGAGAGCTATCCTTACTTCGCAAAAATGAGATGCAAGGTTCTGAGATGCGGAGCTCACGTCCTGTAAGATGAACGCAGCTCTCGTGTTTTGGCTCTGAAACGCGAGTCTTGCGCCTTTGCTGAGAAGAGACGTAGCTCTCGCGTTGCTGTTTGTCGCATCTGGGTAGCGACGCTTGAAAAACGCAGGCCTTCTGGGTCCCATGCATAAATATAGAGTTGCGGGTCTCGTGTCTCGGATGAGGAGCACGGACCTCGCGCTGTTGATCGTTACGTTTGAGAAGTGGAGCTTCAGAAACGCAAGTTTGGTGAGCCTCGCGTTTAGGTTTCCAAACGCGAACTTCATGTCTCTGACATGATTCAGAAGAAACGCGGGCTTAAACCCCGCATCCTGCCTTTGTTGGGCAGACAGTTGTTCCAGCTTGTAGTTGACGCGCACGCCGTATCTGTCGTCGCTCAGCATTCTGGTTACGTCGTACGGGTTGATGGGAACCCCCAGTAACTTGGCGCTGAGGAAGGGGATGGACATGGACGGGCTGAACATCAGCAAGATTAATGACGCGGGTCTCATGGGAGACATTGACACGGGCGTTACGTATGATGCGGTTAGCCACGACATCCTTCTTGCTAGTCGTGTCTGAGGGGATCTCAGAGCGGACTCGAGAGCAAGTCCCCGAGGAGACTTTGCGGTAGACCCGCGCCTTAGGGCTCTTGGAGCCAAAAGAGAGGAACTCTTCATACTTTGCCTGGTCGAACTCCACGACAAGTGATTCGACCGTTTTTCCCATATAGGTGACGTCACCTTGCGCCACAACTTGCTCGTCAGTAGAGAAAGTTGTCCCCAGTGGAGCCGCCATCTCTTGTTTGGAAAGGAAAAATTGGTGATCGAGAAGTAAATTCTTTATTTGATTGTAAAGAAAGTTACAGCGGATCAATAATACTCTTACAAGAGAGGGAAGATATTCAAGCTTGAATCTCCCTTTGTTTAGTGCCGGGTTCTTGATGTGACAGTGGAAAGTGAATCTTGTTTTCCGTTGACCGGGTGAATGTCAGGACCTTTTGAGAATCCTTTCACAGAGAGTGTAGGAAAAAAACAAACTTGTACACAGTAAGTTGTTAGAAGAGTTGAACTCTCTCTCTCTTTTCAGCTGAAAATCTTGGTGTTTCTACGGCTTACAACCGAAGTTCTTTTTACCAAGAAGTAACCGATTTTTTTCTTTCTCCGACCCCTCTTCCATAGCAAACTGGGCTATTTATAGAGGTTTCAGGGGGTAAACGTGTCCCCTAAAAATACTCCATAATGGGGGTTAACTCCCTCACTACGTGGGCAGTAATTGACCAGTAATGAGCACAGTTACAACTGAGACGCAGGTTTTGAGCCTTGCGTTTTGCTGCTAAAGTAATGCTTGAGAGACGCGGGCTTCCAGCTCTGCGTCAAGCTTCGCATGAGATGCGCGCTTTGGACTCTGCGTCTTGGCACTGCAATAATGCTGAGATGTGGGTTTCAACCCTCGCGTCTTTGGTCCTCGCAGTGATGTCGAGACGCGGGTTTCAACCCTCGCGTCTTGGTGCTGCACTGATGGCGATGACTAGCCCTGCGTCTGGAGTTTGGATTCTACTTTTTAACGACTTGTCTTCAGTGATTTTTAGACACCCTACAACAGGTTCAATCTATGATCATTTCACTGGGGAAACAATTACAGCTTTTTATGGTCCTGCCATTCTATGGACGGTAATTGGTAAAGAATTTTAGACGAAAAGGCGGGATCAGGTCCCTTAGGATTTTTAGCAAACCCTCAGCTCTCAACGGATTTGGTGTCCCTTTACCAACTACCGTTTAAGTTGGGCTAGCCATTCTATTCCCCTCAATAAGATGAGTTGTCGAAGTTTTTTGTTGGCTTAAAAGCCAACTGTTTCCTCTATCCATTAACCGTCGGAGGCATTGGATTATTTTGTTGTTTTAAGTTACATGGTGTACCTTCTGGTTTTCACTCCATAGATAACTTCTAAAATCTCGTTGTGGATCAGAGAAGTAAGAACAAACTCCATGGGGTTTTACTGAAAAGGCACCATTTCCTCTGAATCAGCTTCTTGGCGATTAGAACTCCAGCGAGGAAGTTGTTGTGTAATATCCCTAGTTAGAAATACTGTTCTAAAGTATTTATTTTGATTTACAGATTATTTTTTTAATCAACTAAACTTATTACCTATTCTTGTGATTATTATTATATTAAATATGTAAATTATTTTAAGATGGTAAATGGTGATTTGGCTTTATATATAATTACCAATATTTCTTATTAATATTTTTAATTACTTATTACTTTAACTTCTATGGTTATCCTTATTATTAATTGATAGTATTAGTGGTAGTCGTAATTGTTAATTATTATTTCTATTATTATTGTATTTGTTATTTTTAATTATTATTGTTGTTAATTAATATTAGTATTATTATTATTTTTACTACTAATATTGTTGTTTGTAAAATTGTTGATTATAATTGGTGTTATTGTTATGTATTAGTATTATTGCATTTCATTATTCCTATTTTCCTATTCTATTACCTACTCTTTACCCTCAAATCCATTATCCATTGAGAACCTATACTCATGTCCCTACCCATTAGCCCATTATCCTTTATCTTCTATACCCATAAACCTATTGATCTAAACCCCAAACCTGCTACCCATTAACTCGCAACCCACCCTATATAATCTCTTCTTAATCCTTAACCTAAACCTAACCCTACCCTAATCTCCTTCCTCCACTAAACACAGCTGCCAACACAAACGTAACTCCACCAACCCCCTACGGATCTCCCCGGCAAAGACCAGATCGCACCCCTTCTCCTCTTCACAGCCCGGAGCACCAACTTCCTAACCGGAGCCGCCGCGGCCACGTTGCCATGCTGCACTCAATGCTGGCAGCAGCAGCACCATGGTCTTCCCTCCTCCCAGCCATCTCCTCCAGGCCGAGCCACTTCCCCCTGCAGCCGTGCCTCTCTCCGCCTTCTCCGTTGTGAGTGCATTCTTCTCCATCATCCTTTCTATATATATACTATATATTATGTGTGTACAATAATGTAAGTGTGTGTTTAGCTTAAGTAAATGACTGTGTGACTGTGAATTTATTTTAGTGTGTATACAGTGTATGTATAACTTGTAGTGTGCATGAATTTTAACGTGGTACAATTCTAAATGTATAATTATGCGTGTTATATTTCATGTACGAGATGCCATTTTTCGTCTCTCCGAGGGATGCCGTTGATCACCGTCGGCGAGCGCGAACACACCCACGCCCTTCACGGCGAGATGCTCTATTCAACGACATCGTCCGCAACCCCCGACGCCTCCGCCAGAGCCTCTGTCGGTGCGCCGCAAGTCGCCCCGAGGTTAGTGTTATATTTATTTGTATAGGGGTATAAGTGTAATAATGTGAAAGTTTTTTAAATGTGTAAGGGTACAATTGTAATTATTGGAAAGTGTATGTGTGTGTTTGCGCGTGTGCGTGAGTGTGCTTGGTGCATGATGTATATGCATGGATAGGTGTGTATGTATATGCATGTGTGGGATTATTTCTTGTGTGTGTGAGTATATAAGTATATATATGTATGTATATATGTACGTATATACATGGGTGTATATGCGTGTGTATGCATATATTTATGCATGGATGTGTGCATTGGTATGTATATTTTATATATATATATATATATATATATATATATATATATATATATATATATATATATATATATATATATATATATATATATAGTGTGGGTATGCATGCATGTGCATGTATGTATTTATATTAATGTGCGTTGGTATTTATTTAAGTACGCATGTATGTCGGTGTATGTATATACTTGTATACATATGTATGCGGGTGTACACATATGTTTATGCGTGTATATTGTGGAGTGTATATATGTACGCGGGTATGTTCGTGTGGGTTCATGTGTTTGGTTGCGTGTTGCAGTATTTCGGATTCGTTTGGTGAGATCCGGACCGTTGTAGGAGATCCAGACCCGATTCGGAGTTGTGCACGTTGTGGACCCAATACCAAGGCGATTCGAAGACCGGCCTATGGGATGATCCATAGATCAGTACCGATTCGTGCAGTGAAGACCAGACGGCAATTCGGTTATGAAACTGCGTCATTTCATGTAAGTGTTTGTTCTTGTGTATTTTTATTTACCGTTGTCGGTATGCGTTTACATGTTACTCTTATCATTTCATATGACTTCCTATTATATTTTACTAGTTTGATTACTTGTACCACTTCATGAGACATCTATGATTGTTCACTTTAATTACATAGTTTATATGAGCTTGTATCAGCATCATTTTATGTGTTACTAGTTTGTCGTTGTTAGTTTAGGCCTAGTAGCGATGTACCTTAGACAGTGACTCATTTCGATCCACTGGTTAGTTGGCCCAGTTCATATTTGAGGATAGATGACATGTTTTATGTAGAGTACTTCATAAACTTGTTATTCTTTCATTTGGTAATAACTTAGGTGATGATTTATTCGGGTATTGACGACGGACTTGTTATGATGTTACTTTACTAAGAGATTGAATTTCTTGATGCTTGGATCAGTATATGGACTTAGTTAGAGTTTAGGTTGAACTGGGATTTATGTTATTTATATTGAATATTAATCAGTATTTAGATGTGATCGATTTTTGTTGGATTGCGACCAAATGTGTGGGTACCTTACTTGGACTTCGATATGTGATATCATAATAGTTTTGGATTTTTAGAAGCAAGGGTTTTGGATGTATCAACTAATTATATTATTTGAGTATGGATGAGGGGTTGGTATTACTTTGAAGTGAACTATTCAAAATTGCAGTTGTTTGAGGATGTTTCCTCTTTAGATATAAGTTCGGTATGTGTTGACCTTATTGATCTCGAGGACATACCATGTGCTTCATGTTTGGTTATTGATTACTTCAGTTAATAGAGATTGAGTTATTATGACAGTAATCTAATCGATATCGATGTTCTTGTACTTCAGAGTTACCAGATTGTAGATAGCAATCATCACTTTATCAGTTGGTAAGATTATTTTGTTAGTGATCATATGACGTGTTCAGAGTTTATGAGAGCTGGTAGATATATGTATCAGTTACTAGTTGTTAGTGACACCTTTGTGTTAGTAGCTATATCTCCAGTATCCTATTTCAGTTGTCAGATATTAGTTGTCAGCTACTCAGTTATCAGATATCAGTTGTCAGTTGTCAGATTATCAACTAGTATTGACATCGATAGTTGTTGGAGATATCAGTTACTATTACATATTAAATCACATTAATTTCTTGTTAATAAAAGACACCATAACCCGGGGAACAGGGGTAATTGTCTGATGATGCATGTCGTGTATTTTGGAAGGACTTCTTATGGTACCGAGTTGTGGGTTCCAACCATGGGGAACCAAGGTAGTACTGGCTACCCAATTATTCAGTTGTCAACTGTCAGGGCTATGCCTGGATTACGGAGCCACACTAGTTGTCTTTTTGTGTGGGGCTGTGGTCTTCAGATATTAGAGCCTTGCGGCTTGTCCTGGTTCAGTGCCAGGGGTGTTAGACCGTGGTACCAGGCATGCACGGTACCCTTCCAAAACACATGCCCTAGATTGGCAGGCAGTTACAATAACGATAACTTTGCTTGATATGTGGGAAAACAGTTGTGGTATAGGACACAGCTAAGTACTATATTAGTTAGGTTAATAATAACCAACCAAACTAGTGATATATGCTAGGTTACACATTTTGACATCAGTTGTTGTTTATAGTTGTAATAGTTGTCTTTTTTCCTTCATACATGTTGTTATTCAGTTACCTTTCAGTTCAACTCTTTATCATGTTAGTTTGTTATCATATGACTGCAGTTTATCTTGTTATTATTCTGTGCACATTATTTTTATGAACGAGTTCTCCCTTTACACACACACTCACCAGGTCGCTTTCTGACGACCCTGGATTCGCACTTCCAGATATCGGACGCTTTGTTTCTATTGTTCAGGTGTTCAATGAGACTGTACGCTTCGCGAAGAGCTGGAGCTTCTCCCTATTCGATTCCGGTATACTTATCTTTCTTGCTTCATATTATTTCCTAATTCTCGTTATATCAGATTCAGTTGTTATTCCAGTTTTTATTTATATGATATCGTGCGTGGATGCTTATATGTGATATTGCAGTAATCATGATTTAATACAGTTGAGATTTATAGTTTGTTTCGGGTTACTTAAGGCTTAGCGTGCATACGTGAGGTAATTTCCTTGCGTATATGCGTCGCCGACTCTTGTCGCGTCTCCGCTTCAGCGTATTTTGGGAAGCGGGACGTGACAGGGTTTTCTTGGTATCAGAGCCTAGGTTTTCGACTTGCGATGTTGAATTTTGAATTTGATATTCGCAAGAAGACCTAGATCATACCGGTAACTTGAAACAAGCTATAGTTGTACTGCAATATACATATACTATCCATTATGATATTTAGTCCATTTAGAATTGATCGTCCTCCCTTTGGAATTCCATTTCTTGATCTTTTGATATCCATGATTCCAACACTTCCTTTAGAGTGATTTGGATTTTCATCTTGATTTCATCCTTCTTTTCTATTCTATTTCTTCTGATTCTATCTCTTGAGATTGGTTACTCCTTGCTGAAGTCGGTAGCAGAATCAGTGTAGCACAGTGGAAGCGTGGTGGATTTATGATGTACAGAGAAGCGACGTGAAGTTTGTTTGTTTTCTCCTTTGATTTTAAATTTTTTTTTTTACTATTCCCTGCCCTATTGAATTTCGGTGACGAAATTTTTATAAGGTGGGAAGAATGTAATATCCCTACTTAGAAATACTATATTTTTATTTTCCTAAAGTATTTATTTTGATTTACTGATTATTTTTTTAATCAACTTAATTTATTACCTATTCTTGTGATTATTATTATATTAAATATCTAAATTATTTTAAGATGGTAAATGGTGATCTGGCTTTATATATAATTACCAATATTTCTTATTAATATTTTTAATTACTTATTACTTTAACTTATATGATTATCCTTATTATTAATTGATAGTATAAGTGGTAGTAGTAATTGTTAATTATTATTTCTATTATTATTGTATTAGTTATTTTTAATTATTATTGTTGTTAATTAATATTTGTATTATTATTATTTTTACTACTAATATTGTTATTGTAAAATTGTTGATTATAATTGGTGTTATTATTATGTATTAGTATTATTGCATTTCATTATTCCTATTTTCCCATTCCTATTACCTACTCTTTACCCTCAAACCCATTATCCATTGAGAACCTATACTCATGTCCATACCCGTTAGCCCATTATCCTTTATATTCTATACCCATTAACCTATTGATCAAAACCCCAAACCCGCTACCCGTTAACCCGCAACCCACCCTATATAATCTCTTCTTAATCCTTAACCTAAACCTAATCCCTACCCTAATCTCCTTCCTCCACCAAACACAGCCGCCAACACAAACACAACTCCACCAACCCCCTGCCGATCTCCCCAGCAAAGACCAGATCGCACCCCCTTCTCCTCTTTACAGCCCGGAGCACCAACTTCCTAACCGGAGCGGTCGCGGCCTCATTGCCATGCTGCACTCGACGCTGGCAGCAGCAGCACCATGGTCTTCCCTCCTCCCAGCCATCTCCTCCAGGCCGAGTCACTTCCCCCTGCAGCCGTGCCTCTCTCCGCCTCCTCCGTTGTGAGTGCATTATGTTGGCCCAAAGGCCCTTCACCCTAGTTTTGATGATGATCAACTCATGTAGTTATAGTTACTAATGATCTTGTGCTAATTAGTGACAGATTCATGATCAAGATCTTAGTAGGTGCATAGCTCAACAAAGGATTAAAGAACAAGATTTGGAGCTTGCATGTTGTGATCCAAGGAGTTTTTGGATCAAGCTTGGACCAAGTCAAGAAGATGAGAAGCCTTCAAGTGAAGACTTCAAGAAGTTGAAGACTTGTGTCTAGGTATAGAATTTGTATTTTTTGTTTTAGTAAAAATGTAAAGGATAGATAGTTGGTGGATTGCTCAAGTCTATATCACACACACACTCTTGATTAGAACTCTTGATTTAATTGATTTCATAAAAGATTTTGTTTTTAGAAAAGAACTTTTATTTTAGAAAAAGATTTTTCTTTAAGACAAAATATTTGTTGGTTTTGGTATTTCTATCATGTATATTCTTTAACCAAAACCAAGTTGTATACTAGATTTCAAAAACATAGATATTTCATATTGATTGTGGAGTGGATCATATCCATACACACTATGCTTTTAAATGGACTCAAATATCTTGTTTTTGTATTTGATAAAGGTTTGGAAAAACATTTCATGGAAAATTAGGTTTTTATCAAAAGAACTTTTACCAAGTATTTTACCTTGATAGTAGTATGACACATGCTCATACTCTATGATTTTTCAAGACCAAAACATTTTATCCAAGACCCAAAACCTAAATCCAAATTTTCCAGGTCCTGGAAGTTCTGATTTTTCAGAATTTCTCAGTGACCGGTCGACCGGCAGTCGACCGGCACTCGACCGACATGCACAGTTTTGTGCATGTGCGTATCAGTCGACCGGGACTCGACCGGGAGTCGACCGACCCAAACCTGTTGCTCTCTGGAAATTGCCAGTCGACCGAACCGGTCGACCGACAGTTCATTCCAGAAGATCGGTCGACTCACCAGTCGACCGGTGGCTGCAACGGTCAGAAAAATGACCGTTGGCCGGTCGACCGGCAGTCAACCGCCAGCTCTGACAGAACCCCAACGGCTCTTTTTCTGGGCAGCCTATATAAAGGGTTTTTTTTTTCATCTGTTTTAGATAGAACATTTAGGAGACTTCTTGAGCAGTTTTTCAGATACTTTTAGAAGAGTTTCTCCACAAGATTTTAGTGCAAATACTTCCAATCAAAAGGAAGAGTTTTTATTGAGTGTGTAAAAGTGATTCTTGAGTTTTCCTCCATAGCTTTCTTTCCTTGATTTTCTCACACCACACTTGAGCTATTCATTGCTAGATATTCCTATAGGTGTGTTGTAGTGAGAGTGCTCTTTAGGTGATCAAGTGTTGTGATCATCAAAGAGATCTTTTCTTTGTATTTGAGGAAACGGGCAAGTGTGCTCGTTGTTGGTGGTTGGAGTTCGGTTGTGAACTCTTGGTGGTAGAGGTACGGCCTCGGCGAGTCGGTGGACTTGCGTGTGTACGGGACTTGGGAGTCCGAGGGTTTGTAGGTGTACGGCACCGAGGAGAGATCCGGTGGGATCTTACATAGTGGAAATCCTTCGTGTGTCGAAGGCGGGGATGTAGAGCAAGTGTGCTCGAACCTCGAAACAAACCCTTTGTGTTTGCGATTGCTTACTCTATCCCTCTCTCTCTCTTTGTCTCTTTTATATCTTGCATTTACTTTCATTGTGTTCATCTTATATATGCATGATATATACCCTTGTGCTTAATTGATATATAATTGCGTGGGATTGTTGTTAACACTAGTATTCAACCAAGAGAGCCAACGCGGCACCTCAACCCATTCAAGGGGAATCTAGAGGAGCTTGTCCAGAGCCTCGCAAGGGGAATTCGGCAACACTCTTGTGTTATACATAAGTGTTTAATTAAAAGAAGTTTTAATTTGGTCATCTTAGTTTTAATTCCGCATTATTTGTTCTCAAGTGACCATTAGATTAGCCATCACCTATTCACCCCCCTCTAGGTGATCTTACAATTGGTATCAGAGCTAGTGCTCTTGATAAGGGTCTAACAACCTAAGAGTTAAAGATCCTACATTTGGGCTAATCACAATATTTGATTTACACACACACCTCACCATGGACTTCATGTCACCACCCACCTTTGACATTCTTAAACTCCAAATTTGGAAGCTTAAGATGTCTTTGTTCCTCAAAGGACTTGGCCTTCATGTATATCTTGCCACTACTAATAAAGAATATTGCTTAGATGGTAAGAATAGTGAGGCTAATACAAAAGCCCTTATTGCTTTAAAGAGTACCCTAGATGATGTTTATTTATCTAGAGTTGCTAACATTGACATGGCTTTTGTAGTTTGGAACACCCTCATCTCCCTTGGCGAAAATGAACAATACCTTGCGGGGAGTGATTCGGATGTTGGAAGCGACACCTCCAACAAGTGCTACATGGTCCAAGGGGATGACCCCCTTGAGGTAAATACCGAATCCGATGATGAGGATGCTTGTATGTCATATGATGAGCTTAATACATTTTGCCAATTGTTGCTTGAGAAATATGACATGCTTAAAAAGAATAATAAAAATTTGAAAAAGGACATTGCTAGCATGCATGTAGACCATGATTCATGTAAAGATAACATTGCATGTTTAGAAAAAGAGAACAAGAATTTGAAAAAGAACATTGATTGCATGCATGAAGAAAATAATTCTTTTAAAGAAAAACTTGCATGTTTAGAAAAAGAAAAAGAAGATTTGAAAAATAAGATAAATAATTTGAGCTCTAATTTGAGCACATGTGCATTTAATCATTCTAAGTTGGAATCTTTGTTTCAAAAGAAACAAGTTCCTCATGCTCATGCACATCATCATACTCATCATGCTCATGCTTATGGTGCACATCACGATCACAATCACACTCATAAGCATCATGCTAAGGTGTACATTTGTACACATTGCGGTCGCAAAGGCCATCTAGCAAGATATTGTTTTGATAAGAAACCATATTTATATTTTGCTAAGTATAATAAATTTTGGGTTCCTTACAACAATGCTAACCCCAAAGGACCCAAGAAAATATGGGTACCAAAACCCCCACCTTTTGATTGTGATGTAGGTGAGGGCTCTCACAAGACGTGAGAAGGTTGGTACCTTGGTAGTGGTTGCAATGGACATGATGGACATACACTTGGTTGCATCACTATCAAGGAGCTTGGTGGGACAACCACCATACTTGGAGCTTTGTAGTTGGTAACAACTTCTAAACTCCTATTTTTTGTACATGCTTTATACTTTTGTCATATTCATAGCATGTCATGATTTTGTTTGATTTGTGCTTCATGTGGTATTTACATGCTTAGATGTAGAATATTTCAAAACTTGTATTCATACATAGATGTATAGTGAAATACAATTGACTCATATATATGATTGAACTTCATGCTCATTTGTATCCACTTTATGCATATGTATAAGACTAGTTTTGATGATTCTCTTTTATACATGTTTTACCTATTTTAGTGATTTACTTCATGTATATGCATGTTTAATTCAAATCTAATAAATATACATGTATACCCGTGAGTCTCTTGCCTTCATGCAAACATTTAATAGACTCTTTTAATATTTGGGATATGTATGCATATTGTTGGATTTGTATAATTCATACATATACCATGTAAATTTTTTTTGATTTGTTTTGATACAAATGATTTTTGTGTGTTGTTGAATAAAATTTTAGTCATGATTTGATTTGGACTTCTATGACTATTTTCATGTAGATACTATTTACATAACCTTTGAACACTCTATCTTTAAGAAAATATATAATTTGGAGCTTTATGGAATATGAGTGCTTGAACTTTTATGTATTTAGTATTATTCATGAAAAACATATGATTTTTTATTTATGAAGGATCTTTAACTAGTTTGTCAAAAATTTATTTAAACTAGTTATCTATTCTTCAAGATTTGCACATGATCCTATTTTGATTTTATGGATAAATTCTTTTATATTCTCAAAATTTATTTGATGCTTCATGATTTGAATATTAGTTTGAATGTTAACCTTTATCAACACTAGGATTTATACTTGTACATATTATGGGCTACAAATAAATCTATTTATATTTGTGCTTGAATGCCTATTTGAACCCATTAGATGTGCTTGTATTGCTTAGTTTTGATGATAATTACATCTTCAAACTTGTATTCCATTTTGGACTTGTGATTTGACCATGTGCCTTTCATTTCATGTATATGCTTGTCTTGCCAAAACATTAAGATATACATGGATACCTCTTGAGTCATTTGCTTTTCAAGCAAATCTATTTATGAGGACTCAATTGTATTTTGGGGATATGTATGTATACTTAATGTCTTGTCAAAACATACATATGCTATGAAATATAATTTTGATGATTTTCATATATTAAAATTTGTAATGATTTTCGTATTTTCAAAATTTATGATTTTAAGGAATATTGAGTTTTATTGCAATTTTCATGATACCATGTTTCACATAACACTATTCCACTCACTTCTTTTTGATATGGACTTTATGGATAGAGTGCTTTTTAGTGCTTTGTGTTTCATTGATCTTTCATGAAAATTTTTTAACTTATTCCTTGATGGAAGGATCTCGTACTAGTTCTTAAAACAAGTTCATTTAACTAGTTCGAATTCTTCATATGGTAGATTATATGATGTATACACTTATGCTTACTTTTCAATTGGTATCATTGGATATTTTCAATTGGTATCAATTTGACTCTTGTTGTATATACTCATATTTTGTTCTTTCATATATGTATGTATCTACTTCAATTAATATACTCTTTTCATACATATATATGATTTGTACTTGTGCTTTAGCTAAAATTGACTCTTATATTTTTAAGCACAAAGTTGTTAATGCTAAGCTTACTTCAAATCTTATTTATCTTCAAGCTTATGCATTGTATTTCATAATTAGTATCAAAATTCAAAATTTGGTTGTTCTACATTTGGTACCTTAAAAGAAAATATTGTATTTTAAGATATTTCAAAATTTTGTTTTCATAAGAAAAATTCAAAAATTTTTTGATTTGTATTGTCTATATGCAAGGAGAGCTTAACATCTCTCTTACATATAGATTCATGTTGAGTATATTATAAATTGAGGAGATTGACAACTCTTCTTTATATGATATACGTGTGTAGGGGGAGCTTCACATCTCCTCTTATGCATGACATATTATACGTTATGTGAATTAGGGCTTGTCATCCCTCTCTCATGTAATGTATATGTGTCGGGAAGCTAACTTAACGTCTTCCTCTTCATGAATGTATATCGCATATAAATCTTTATTGGTTGATTTGTATACCCCTCCTTGATTTCTTTGTTTTTGACAAAAAGGGGGAGAAAAATTTGTTTGATGTATTTTTCTTTGAACCCTTTGTTGATGATTGACAAAAAGGGGGAGAAGAATTTGTGATTTTATATGCATGATTTCATGATTTCCTTACTTAAGGGGGAGAAGTATTTGGTTCCTTGCTTAAGGGGGAGTAAGATTTGTATTTATGCATATATGTTGTCTTGCAATTGGGAGCAAAAGATTTGATTTATGATTTGATTTATATGATTGCATCTCCTACATTGCATACATGTTATGTGCTTCATTGAATATCTATTGCTTATTTATTATGCATGAGTTAAGGGGGAGCTTCTTTGAAGCTTTACTTTAATCCATGCATATATAACTCCATGAGTTTTGTCATCATCAAAAAGGGGGAGATTGTTGGCCCAAAGGCCCTTCACCCTAGTTTTGATGATGATCAACTCATGTAGTTATAGTTACTAATGATCTTGTGCTAATTAGTGACAGATTCATGATCAAGATCTTAGTAGGTGCATAGCTCAACAAAGGATTAAAGAACAAGATTTGGAGCTTGCATGTTGTGATCCAAGGAGTTTTGGATCAAGCTTGGACCAAGTCAAGAAGATGAGAAGCCTTCAAGTGAAGACTTCAAGAAGTTGAAGACTTGTGTCTAGGTATAGAATTTGTATTTTTGTTTTAGTAAAAATGTAAAGGATAGATAGTTGGTGGATTGCTCAAGTCTATATCACACACACACTCTTGATTAGAACTCTTGATTTAATTGATTTCATAAAAGATTTTGTTTTTAGAAAAGAACTTTTATTTTAGAAAAAGATTTTTCTTTAAGACAAAATATTTGTTGGTTTTTGGTATTTCTATCATGTATATTCTTTAACCAAAACCAAGTTGTATACTAGATTTCAAAAACATAGATATTTCATATTGATTGTGGAGTGGATCATATCCATACACACTATGCTTTTAAATGGACTCAAATATCTTGTTTTTGTATTTGATAAAGGTTTGGAAAAACATTTCATGGAAAATTAGGTTTTTATCAAAAGAACTTTTACCAAGTATTTTACCTTGATAGTAGTATGACACATGCTCATACTCTATGATTTTTCAAGACCAAAACATTTTATCCAAGACCCAAAACCTAAATCCAAATTTTCCAGGTCCTGGAAGTTCTGATTTTTCAGAATTTCTCAGTGACCGGTCGACCGGCAGTCGACCGGCACTCGACCGACATGCACAGTTTTGTGCATGTGCGTATCAGTTGACCGGGACTCGACCGGGACTCGACCGACCCAAACCTGTTGCTCTCTGGAAATTGCCAGTCGACCGAACCGGTCGACCGACAGTTCATTCCAGAAGATCGGTCGACTCACCAGTCGACCGGTGGCTGCAACGGTCAGAAAAATGACCGTTGGCCGGTCGACCGGCAGTCGACCGCCAGCTCTGACAGAACCCCAACGGCTCTTTTTCTGGGCAGCCTATATAAAGGTTTTTTTTTTCATCTGTTTTAGATAGAACATTTAGGAGACTTCTTGAGCAGTTTTTCAGATACTTTTAGAAGAGTTTCTCCACAAGATTTTAGTGCAAATACTTCCAATCAAAAGGAAGAGTTTTTATTGAGTGTGTAAAAGTGATTCTTGAGTTTTCCTCCATAGCTTTCTTTCCTTGATTTTCTCACACCACACTTGAGCTATTCATTGCTAGATATTCCTATAGGTGTGTTGTAGTGAGAGTGCTCTTTAGGTGATCAAGTGTTGTGATCATCAAAGAGATCTTTTCTTTGTATTTGAGGAAACGGGCAAGTGTGCTCGTTGTTGGTGGTTGGAGTTCGGTTGTGAACTCTTGGTGGTAGAGGTACGGCCTCGGCGAGTCGGTGGACTTGCGTGTGTACGGGACTTGGGAGTCCGAGGGTTTGTAGGTGTACGGCACCGAGGAGAGATCCGGTGGGATCTTACATAGTGGAAATCCTTCGTGTGTCGAAGGCGGGGATGTAGAGCAAGTGTGCTCGAACCTCGAAACAAACCCTTTATGTTTGCGATTGCTTACTCTATCCCTCTCTCTCTCTTTGTCTCTTTTATATCTTGCATTTACTTTCATTGTGTTCATCTTATATATGCATGATATATACCCTTGTGCTTAATTGATATATAATTGCGTGGGATTGTTGTTAACACTAGTATTCAACCAAGAGAGCCAACGCGGCACCTCAACCCATTCAAGGGGAATCTAGAGGAGCTTGTCCAGAGCCTCGCAAGGGGAATTCGGCAACACTCTTGTGTTATACATAAGTGTTTAATTAAAAGAAGTTTTAATTTGGTCATCTTAGTTTTAATTCCGCATTATTTGTTCTCAAGTGACCATTAGATTAGCCATCACCTATTCACCCCCCCTCTAGGTGATCTTACACATTAATCTCCATCTTCCTTTCTATATATACTATATATTATGTGTGTAAATAATGTGTGCGTGTTTGGTTTAAGTAAATGAGTGTGTGACTGTGAATTTATATTAGTGTGTATACAGTGTATGTATAACTTGTAGGGTGCATGAATTTTAACGTGGTACAATTCTAAATGTATAATTATGTGTGTTATTTTTCGTGTATGAGATGCCATTTTCCGTCTCTCCGGGTATGCCGTTGATCACCGTCGGCGAGCGCGAACACACCCATGCCCTTTACGGCGAGATGCTCTATCAAACGACATTGTCCGCAGCCCCCGACGCCTCCGCTAGAGTCTCCGTTGGTGTGCCGCAATTCGCCCTGAGGTTAGTGTTATATTTATTTGTATAGGGGTATAAGTGTAATAATGTGAAAGTTTATTTAATGTGTAAGGGTACAATTGTAATTATTGGGAAGTGTATGTGTGTGTTTGCGTGTGTGCGTGAGTGTGCTTGGTACATGATGTATATGCATGGATGGGTGTGTATGTATATGCATGTGTGGGATTATTTCTTTTGTATGTGAGTATATAAGTATACATATGTATGTGTATATGTACGTATATACATGGGTGTATACGCGTGTGTATGCATGTATTTATGCATGGATGTGTGCATGGGTATGTATATTACATATATATATATATATATATATATATATATATATATATATATATATATATAATATGTATGTATGTAAGTGTGGGTATGCATGCATGTGTATGTATGTATTTATATTAATGTGTGCTGGTACTTATTTAAGTATGCATGTATGTCGGTGTATGTGTATACTTATATACATATGTATGCGGGTGTACACGTATGTTTATGCGTGTATATTGTGGAGTGTATACGTGTACGAGGGTATGTTTGTGTGGGTTCATGTGTTTGGTTGCGTGTTGCAGTATTTCGAATTCGTTTGGTGAGATCTGGACCGTTGCAGGAGATCCGGACCCGATCCGGAGTTGTGCCCGTTGTGGACCCAATACCATAGCGATTCGATGACCGACCCATGGGATGATCCGTAGATCAGCACCGGTTCGTGCAATGAAGACCAGACAGCAATTCGGTTACGAAACTGCGTCATTTCATGTAAGTGTTTGTTCTTTTGTATTTCCTTATTTACCGTTGTCGATATGCGTTTACATGTTACTCTTATCATTTCATGTGACTTTCTATTATATTTTACTAGTTTGATTACTTGTACCACTTCATGAGACATCTATGATTGTTCACTTTAATTACATGTTGATATGAGCTTGTATCAGCGTCATTTTATGTGTTACTATTTTGTCATTGTTGGTTTAGGCCTAGTAGCGATTTACCTTAGATAGGGACTCATTTTGATCCACTGGTTAGTTGGCCCAGTTCATATTTGAGGACAGATGACATGTTTCATGTAGAGTACTTCTTAAACTTGTTATTCTTTCATTTGGTAATAACTTAGGTGATGATTCATTCGGGTATTGACGACGGACTTATTATGATGTTACTTGATTAAGTGATTGGATTTCTTGATGCTTGGTTAGTATATAGACTTAGTTAGAGTTTGGGTTGAACTGGGATTTATGTTATTTATATTGGATATTAATCAGTATTTAGATGTGACTGATTTTTGTTGGATTGCGACCAAATGTGTGGGTATCTTACTTGGACTTCGATATGTGATATCATAATAGTTTTGGATTATTAGAAGCAAGGGTTCTTGGATGTATCAACTAATTATATTATTTGAGTATGGATGAGTGGTTGGTATTTACTTAGAAGTGAACTATTCTAAATTGCAGTTGTTTGAGGATGTTTCCTCTTTAGATATGATTTCGGTATGTGTTGACCTTGTTGATTTCGAGGACATACCATGTGCTTCATGTTTAGTTATTGATTACTTCAGTTAATAGAGATTGAGTTATTGTGATAGTGATTTAATCGATATCGGTGATCTTGTATTTCGGAGTTACCAGATAGCAATCATCACTTTATCAGTTGGTAAGATTATTTGTTAGTGATCATATGACGTGTTCAGAGTTTATGAGAGTTGGTAGATATATGTATCTGTTACCAGTTGTTAGTGACACCTTTTTGTTAGAGGGTATATCTCCAGTATCCTATTTCAGTTGTCAGATATTAGTTGTCAGCTACTCAGTTATAAGATATCAGTGGTCATTTGTTAGATTATCAACTAGTATTGACATCGATAGTTATTGGAGATATCAGTTACTATTACATATTAAATCACATTGATTTCTTGTTAATAAAAGACACCATAACCCGAGAAACAGGGGTAATTGTCTGATGATGCATGTCGTGTATTTTGGAAGGACTTCTTATGGTACCGAGTTGTGGGTTCCAACCATGGAGAACCAAGGTAGTACTGGCTACCTAATTATTCAGTTGTCAGTTGTCAGGGCTATGCCTGGATTACGGCGCCACACTAGTTGTCTTTTCATGTGGGGCTGTGATTTTCAGATATTAGAGCCTTCCGGCTTGTCCTGGTCAGTGCCAGGGGTGTTAGACCGTGGTACCGGGCATGCACGGTACCCTTGCAAAACACATGCACTAGATTAGCAAGTAGTTACAATAACGATAACTTTGCTTGATATGTGGGAAAACAGTTGTGGTATGGGACACAGATAAGTACTACATTAGTTAGGTTAATAATAACCAACTAGACTAGTGACATATGCTAGGTTACACATTTTGACATCAGTTGTTTGTTTATAGTTGTAATAGTTGCCTTTTTCCTTCATACATGTTGTTATTCAGTTATCCTTCAGTTTAGCTGTTTATCATGTTGTTTAGTTATCATATGACTGCAATTTTTCTTGTTATTATTCTGTGCACATTGTTTTCATGTACGAGTTCTCCCCTTTACACACACACTCACCAGGTCGCTTTCTGATGACCCTGGATTTACACGTCCAGATATTGGACGCTTTGTTTCTATTGTTCAGGTGTTTGATAAGACTGTACGCTTCGTGAAGAGCTGGAGCTTCTCCCTATTTGATTCTGGTATTCTTATCTTTCTTGCCTTCATATTATTTCTTGATTCTCGTTATATTAGATTCAGTTGTCATTCCAGTCTTTATTTATATGATATCATGCGTGGATGCTTATATGTGATATTGCAGTAATCATGATTCATTACAGTTGAGATTTATAGTTTGTTTCGGGTTACTTAAGGCTTAGCGTGTATACGTGAGGTAATTTCCTTGCGTATATGCATCGCCGACTCTCGTTGCGTCTCCGCTTTAGCGTATTTTGGGAAGTAGGGCGTGACATGTTGGGTGCCCCTGAATCAGCTTCTTATGTGCTAATTAGAACTCCAGTGAGGAAGTTGTTCGGTGCTCAACTTTATGTTATTTCTGAAGAGAATTGTGGGCAACAGTTTGATGAAATTGTTGTTAACAATGGGCAATGAGACTCCTCTAAGAATGGCGGTGCTTCGGCAGCTCACTGATAAGTTCGCTGATAAGGCCAAGAAGCATAGGATTGGACCGATGTAAAGATCCTGCCTTTGATTATACAACCAACTTTGGAGGATAAAAAAAGGCATCTCTTGATGAAAGTTATTGATTGAGTGTTACATAAGTTGGATGAGCAGCCGTCGATCGATGAAGACTCCTATGCTCATGTTGAAGGGAGAGAGGTTATTTTATACTAGAGAAGAGTGACAAGGCTAAAAATTGGTATTTTGCCTTTGTCTGTTCCTTAATGTTTACATCATGCGTCATTCGAAACTGATGTTTGATCGGCTCGACATCGATCGACTGCGATGTGATCTATTGAATGAGAAAGCTTTTCTTTGACGCTCTCCCAAATATCTTGGATCCCAACCCCTTATCCATCTGATTGATCATGGTGAATCTTCGATCAGAGGTGTAGTGTTGCCTTGATCATGAGAAGAGTGACATGGTTAAAACCGGATTTTCCAACTTTGTTGTTGCTTCAATGTTGACATCATGCATCACAATGTCACCAATGTTCGGTGGGCACGACGTCGATCGACTGTGATGTGATCCATTGAATGAGGAAGCTTTTCTTTGGCGCTCTCCCAAGCATCTTGAATCTCAAACCCTAATCCATCTGACTGATCAGGGTGAATCTTAGATCAGAGGTGCAGTGTTAACTTGATCATGGGGAGAGTGATGAGGATAAAACTGGAGTTTCCAATTTTGTCATTGATTCAATGTTGACATCATGCACTATAATGCCAGCAATGTTCGGTCAGCTCAGTGTCGATCGACGTGATCTATTGAATGAGGAAGCCTTTCTTTGATGCTCTCCCAAGTATCTTGGATCTCAAACCCTAATCCATCTGACTGATCAGGGTGAATCTTTGATCAGAGGTGTAGTGCTAATTTGATTACGAGAAGTATCACTTTAAGGATAGTACTTCTTCAAGAATCTGCCATTGATCGGCATCATGAGCGTATCACTCTTAGAGTTATAAGGCAGTATGCTCTATTTGAGTGACTAACTCTACTACAAATGGTCCTTCCCATTTAGGTTAAAATTTTTCTCTCGTCTTATGTGTCATAACTATGGGTCTTCTGACAGCTAATACAAGGTTGCCTTTCTTGAAAATCTATTCTCTGACTTTCTTATTGAAGATTTTGGGAATCCAAGCTTGATAGAGCTCGATTTGTTATTGAGCTTGTAGATATCTATTGTCCAAAGCTTCTAACTTCTGAAGTCGCAACCGATGCTTCACCTCGTCCGTCATCTCTGTTGTCAAACCAAATGTGCAGAGACAGAATCTGAACTTCCAACGGGAGTACGGCTTCACATTTGTACACCAAAGAGAATGACGTAGCCTTTGTCGGAGTTCTCACAGTTGTACAGTAGGCCCAGAGGCATTCGCCTAATTTGTCATCCCAGTCGCGTTGGCTTTTTGAGACAAACTTCTTAAGAAGCTTTCAAATAGTTTTGTTAAAGGCTTCTGCAAGACCATTGGCAGCTGGATAGTATGCTACTGAATACACTCTTTAAATCCTGAACTTGTTACAGAATTTCTGAAATGCTCGGCTAAAGAATTGGGGTCCATTGTCATGGACAATTCGTCAGGGTATGCCAAAGCGATAGAGTATGTGATGCTTGACGAATTTGATCATGTTTGATGTCTTTACTTCCTTCAAGGGAACGGCTTCCGCCCACTTAAAAAAATAGTCAGTTATGACCAACATGAAGAGATGTCCTTGGATGTCAGAGGGCTGATGGATCCGATAACATCCATTCCCCACATATTAAATGGTCATGAAGAAGACGTTGGATGAAGATGTCCTGGTGTTTGATGGACGAAGTCACCGTGGATCTGACAGACATGGCATCGCTTAGCAGAGGGGATGGCATTAGAGATCATCTTCAGCCAATAGTAGCCAAGTCTTCGAAGAAGCGAGCCAAAAATAGCTTTTTGAAGTCGGCCCAAGTTTGGATAGAGCCAGCAGACAGCTTCATGAACCATTCAAAGGCACCCCCTTGAGAATGCCAAAGAATAAACGAGCAATCTTGGCATTGTTTGTTACTATGTTCTCAGTATGGGATTTAAAGTAATATATATGCTGGTTTGGTAATCCTATACCGTCGAAAGTATGTATGGTCGGTGCCTTGAACCATGGAGGGTAAGAAGCTGTATCTCATTCCGCTGGGTAGGGTCGGACTATCCTGATTAAGTTTAGACCTGCACAGAAAAATACAGAATTTCAGGATTGAAAAATAGAAGTGCAAGTTCTCAATTCTACCGCTATAGCAAGTGGCTATGCGGGTTGTGATCCACAAGGAGGGACTAGCGATAGAAGCTTTTTAGTAAGTTCTCTTTAGTTCACTTGAAATGATTAAATTTCTTCTTTTATTTCTTGAAAAGAAATAGAAAATAAGTTATATTAAATTGTTAAGAAAGTGGTAGATTGAGAAGGTAGAGAAAAATAGAAAATGATTTTGTACAAAAAAAGTGAAAAATAATGAATAGAGTTGAGAGATGGTGATGTTTGTGATCTAAACTAAAAATTAAAAAAAGAAAGTTAAACCCTAAAATAATACTTATTCACCTCTTTGGCGCCTGCTTACCTTTGACCCGTATCGACGATGTATCTTTGTTTGAAGGAAAGTGAAGTATGACAAATAGGATCTTCCCCGTTCCTAATTTACACTATACCATAGGAATGGCTATCCATCACCATAAGCCATCAACAACGCTTGCAAGGATAAGGCAACTTCGAGGCTATCAGTGTCATTTGGATTCACAAACACAAAATAGGGAAGCAAATAAAAATAAGAGTAAAGAAGAAAAGAAACTTCGATTTGATTCAAATAATAATGAAAGAAAAGACTTATTTATACCGGTGTCATCCTCAGTACAAGCTTTTCTCTCATTACTCCATGAATCTCTTCTCTCCTCTCAGTTACATAAATAAAACAAAAATTATATAAAAGAAAATAAAAAAAAAACCTAAGTTATAAACTACAGAATAGCCTAACTTCTACTTTCTGCTTCTTTGTTCTCTCTGCCTTTCATGTGTGGGGTATTTATAGTATAGAAATGGATAAGAAAATGAGTTGAGAGAGCAGGCTATTTCTGAATTTGAATCCTCCCCTGATCTCAAAACTTGATTTGATGTGGATATTCAATTATGATCTGCAGCTTGTAGGCATGTTGATTGCTGAATATAACTTATCAAATGATAGAATTAGAAATAGTGACAACGTAAGAGTTGTAACCTTTAGGTCTTCTTTCTGGATCATCTTGAATCATTAGATTTGAGTTTCGATAGCAAAATTTACTAAACTTCTTCCAGTCTGAATCCGAGTCAAAATTGTTTCGTCTCATCCGTTGATCTTCTCTCTATCCATTTATCCCTTTGGATTTTGAATTTGGACTTTGTATTTAACGTTATCTTCAGTTGATTTTTAGCTAGTCAAAATAGATTTATAGAAATCCAAATTTTATCGGTTTTAATTTGGTGTTATCTTTCTGATTTACTCTGTTCTTCGACTGAACATTTGCCTTAATCCTTGATTTGTTCTGGATGTGGTGATATCCTCATTGATCTTTAAGTTTATCGAATTGATTCACCAAAACCTGATTTTTAACTAACTAGATCTGGGATCATCCTCAGCTAACCAAATAGATCCAGTTAATTCTAATTTTAACTGGTATTTATTTGGCTTAATCCTCGTTCTCTTCATGATTATCTTCTGAAAAATAGATATTTAAGACAAGAAAATTTGCAGATTTATTACACGATAAATGTAGGAGTGTAATGAAAAGAATGCAAAATATGTATACGATCACACCCCCACACCTATCTTTTTATCGTCCTCGAGCAAAACAACAAAACTAAACAAAAGATTATTGACCACTTTCGCAAGTCACGTGATTGCACTGAGCATGTGCAAAAAGCCGTTAAACTTCTAGATTTTTCCTAGAGGACGAGTTTTGTCTCATGAGGGTTTTCAGTGGATTACACCCATAAAATCTATAAATAAAGAGAAACAAAATATTAGTATTTTGAAAACACATTTTGAAAGAAAAAATATTTGAAGTATTATTGTAAGAATTAAGTAATCTATAAGGTATAAGAAAACTGAACTTTTCATTCCTAAACTAAGTCTTTATTCAAAAACTTGTTATCAATCAAGGCAGGAGTCAAACTGTATTTCTCATCTATTCTATTATTTTACCTAAAGTTATATGCATCTTTGTGACCGTGAAATTTTAACTCAGGGTTCTTTAACTTTAACTCTTATGCCTTATTTTCTTTTTTTATTTTTTGTGATATTATTACTTAGTTCTATTAGGCTTTCTAATTTGCCCATGTAATGAGCCTTTAATCGATGACTCCTAAACCAAATGGTTTTAGGGCACCGGGTGAGGAAAACACCCCAACGACTTAATGACACGAGCAAATAAGGCCACAAAACTAAGGATTTTATTATATGGATCACTTTTAGGCGTGAGTACTCATGCTTTATGAGGCACGAATACCCAGCTTAATCCGAGTATTTTTTATATAACTATATATATATATATTTCTTTTATTCTTTTCTCTTTTTTTTAATATAAGGCCTAAGAATCTTTGTTTTTGAACCCTAAGTGTGTAAGTGTATAAAGCATGCATATTTCATCAAGTAAAAATCAAGTCTAAATTATTATTTCAAATTTTTTTCTAACTCTAGGAATCAAACAAATAATCTTATATAAGAAATCCTAATTATGATTCTTCTATTCCTTAAAATTGACTTAATTTCTTACAAAAAATATGTCAAAATATTGCTGTAAGATCCCGAGCTAGTAATACAGTATTTTCATTTTTCTAAAGTATTTATTTCGAATTACTGATTATTTTTATTTCATCAACTCGATTTATTATTTTCTTCCTTGTGATTATTTCTATTATTAAATATAGGAGTTTATTTTTGAGATAGTAAATGGTAATTTGGTATTATGTTTACCGTTATTTATCATTGACATTTCTTTTGCTAAATTATTATTATTATTTCATTTCTATTAGTTGTTAATATTATAATAGTTATTTCTATTATCAATATTTTATTATGATTATTTGTTGCTATTACGAATGTTGATTAATATTATGGATAGTAGATATTCTTTTAATATTATTATTATCTTTTCTATTCCTTATTATTCCATGATCCCCTTCCCAATATTTATTCTCATTATCCATTTTCAATTCCTCAAACCCTTTACCCTATAGCTCTCTATCCATACCCATTACCTAATCACTACCCATACCTATTTGGATACTACCCACTACCCAATACCCACTATCAAAACCCACCATATATAATTTATAATCCTCAACCTAATCTAAACTAATCCCCATAATCTCCTCAAAATCCTAACCTATTCCCTATACTGCTGTCGCACCTCCTTCCCCATCCACAGCCTCCACCATGACCGGCCCATCTCCAGCTTTTGCCGCACTCCCCTCTCCTCCTCTCCATCCAATGGCCGGCAACACCACCAGCGAGTCCCTCTTCCCATACTCCCCATCTCCATCTGGCCAGCCACAACAGCAGCAAGGGCAGGAGATAGCGGCGGCACCAGCAGCTCCAGCCGCTGCCTCCTTCCCTGGCCGAGCACCCAACCAGCACAGCCCCGGGTGCGCAGATCCAGCCCCTTGCACATCCACCAGAGCAGCCGTACACCCTCCAGGCTCCCACCAGCAGCACCTCTCTATGGCCAGATCTTCACCTCGCTGGAGCCCAGGCCGCCTCCTCCTCTCCTGTTGGCGGCAGCATGAGCAACCTGGTCGGCCTCCTCCCTTGCGAACCAACAGCCCTTCCATTGACCGGGCAACCCAGCAAGATCCACCCCCATGCCCTTCATCACACAGTGGGAGCACTTTGGTGGTGAGTTTCTGTTGCATTTTCTGGTTTGTCCTTTTTAGAAGTATAGGATAAACAACAACAGAGCTTTCACCTTGCCCCCTTGCCGTGCCTTGTTGGGTGAGTCTCCTTTATTCACCTCTCTTTATTTTATATTATACAATGTTTAATGCAAATAGGTGTTTTGATTAATTATGTAAGTGTATTAATTCATATGTGTTTCTTTGTGTGCGGCAAATCCTTACTCCGAACCATTTTCGGGCTCTCCGCGGGATGCCGTTGATCGACGTCGGTGAGCGAGCAGCGAGTTCTCCCGATCCACGCTAGCCCGTCGTCGGAGACTGACACGGTGACCTTCCCCAGTGCCTTGGCCACCCTCCCGTGCAGTCCGATGGCGAGGAACGACACCACAGCGACCACGGCAGCGACTCGCCCGGCGACGCGCACAGCAGATCCAGAACCAGTCCAGCAGCGCAGGCAGCGGGCGAGCGGCGATTCCAGGCCCTTCCGGCGAGCGCGAGACCTCCAGATTGCAGCCAGGTCTTCCCCAGGACCCTGGCTACCGTCCTATGCAGTCCGACAGTGAAGAGCGGCGCCACGGCGACCGTAACGGCGACTCGCCCGGTAACGTGCAGATTCCCCAAGGTGAGTGTTTACTCCTTTCGGTTCCGTTTCTTTATATGTAATTGATTATATTTTGATTTAATGTGTACATAGAATAATGTGGACATCGTGTATGTTGATATGTGCTAGAGAGGTTACATATACATATTTTATTGTGTGGGAGATTAGGTTTCAGTGTACCTCTGATTCGGATTGACAGAGCTTGGTTAGTCGACTTGCCTATGTTATTAGTCGACTAACACCTCTGTTAGTCGACTAACCCCAGTCCCTAGTCGACTAGTATAGCTTCCAGAATAAGTGTTGGGTCTCTGTATTTCTCTGCTGGTCGACTTGGGCACCTTTATAGTCGACTAGCGGTTGGATTAGTCGACCTATCCACTTGACCTAGTCGACTAATGTTGACCTGTCAGATTGGTGTAGTCCTTTATTGGATTGTAGACATTAACCTTGGGTTATGTGATGGATATGGATGGATTGTAGGTGACCTCTAGAGATATATATTGGTGATAATGATTCGATCATGATAGATCTTAGCTGCATGTACAGGATATATTGTCGTGTGGGGATATCATAATTGATCTTAATAGAAGAAGGTATTGTGTAGCCTTATGAATCAGATATAGTTTGTCAGAGTGAGTGGACTAGTACTGAGTATGGACATATGTTAGAACAACAACTATTGCATCTGATTACTCGATGTGTATTAGAACAAGATGATTATAGAACTATTGGAATATGAATTGGTTGTAATGACTTTGGATTGATCTGGGACTTATAATATTTACATTGGATGATGACCAGTTACTGAATATGACTTTATTAGTTAAGTTGTGCTAGAGATTGATGATGAGTTAGAATTATCCAGAATATATATTCCGTTTATTGGAGCTTGACTTGCTTTGAGATGAGATTGACGTTGTTGGCATTTGGGATCTGTTAGATGACATGTTGTTAATGATGGGTACCAAGACGTAGATATTCTAGATTACATGTTGTTGAGGATGTTGACTAATTAAATATGATTCAGTATGTGTTGACTTGATATCCTTTTATTGGTGATGATTCATTCAGATATTGTTGTTGACTTGTTACGATGCTCTTAGAGGATGTTCCCTATATAGATATGATTGTGGTGTGTGTTGACATATTGTTCTCGAAGATATACCTTATGATTCATTTGAGTATTGATGTGGACTTATTAAGATGTTAGAGACTGGATTACTTCAGTTAGTAGAGGTTGAGCTAATGTGTTAGTGACCAAGTTGATATTAATGATCTTGTACTTCAGAGTCACCAGATACTAATTATAAGTTTACTACTTATTAGTGAGATACTTGTTGGTGATTATAAGATGTTCATGTTCAAAGTTTACATGAGTTGTCAGTGATACATTGTGGTAGTGATCAGTGATCATGTATTCCATTGTTGATATGAGATGGCAGAGATCTGTACCAGTTATAGTTGTTAGTGACACTAGTTGTCTGTGACACTATCGTGTTAGTGGCACTATTGTGTTAGTAGCTATATCTCCAGTATTCTATTCAGATGTCAGATATTAGTTGTCAGATATCACAGTTGTCGGATATCAGAGTTGTCAGATATCATAGTTGTCAGTTGTCAGATTATCAGCTAGTATTGACATCAGCAGTTGTTGGAGATATCAGTTACTATTATATATTAAATCACATGATTGCTTATTAATAAAAGACACCATAACCCGGGGAACAAGGGGTAATTGCCTGATGATGCATGTCGTGTATTTTGGAAGGATTCTTATGGTACCGAGTTATGGGTTCCAACCATGGGGAACCAGGGTAGTACTGGCTACCCATTCAGTTGTCAGTTGTCAGGGCTATGCCCGGATTACGGCGCCACACTAGTTGTCCTTTCGTGTGGGGCTGTGGTCTTCAGTTGTCAGAGCCTAGCGGCTTGTCCTGGTTCAGTGCTAGGGGTGTTAGACCGTGGTACCGGGCATGCACAGTACTCTTCCAAAACACATGCACTACATTGGCAGGCAGTTACAACAACGATAACATTATTTGATATGTGGCAAAACGGCTGTGGTATGGGACACAGCTAAGTACTACATTAGTTAGGTTAATAATAACCAACCAGACTAGTGACATATGCTAGGTCACACTTTCAGGCATCAGCTATTAGTTTACATTTGTGATAGATGACCTTGATATCAGTTGTTAGTTTACAGATGAGATAGTTGTCATTTATCTTTGTTGATATTGATATTAGATATGCTTCAGTTCAGATGTTATCATGCCATGATATTTATTTATCTTATATCTGCAGTTGTTTATCTTGCTATTCAGTTATATGTTATCAGCAGTTGTTCTTGATATTGCTTTATGCACATGTTCTTATGCACGAGCTATTTTCCCCTTTACACACACACTCACCATGGTCGCGTTCTGACGACCCTGGATTTGCACGTCCAGATATTGGACGATTGGTTTCCTTTGTGCAGGTGTACGTTGAGACTGTGCTCTTTGCGAATAGCTGGAGCTTCTCCCTATTCTATTCTGGTACTTTTATCTTTCCAGCCTTCGTATTATTTCCTGTTTCTTGTTATATCAGTTCAGTTGTTATTCCAGTCTTGATTCATATGATATCATGCGTGGTTGATTATATGTGGTTTTGCAGTATTCAGAATTCATTACAGTTGGGATTTATTATAGCTTGTTTTAGGTTACTTAAGGCTTAGCGCGTATGCGTGAGGGATTTTCCTTGCGTATATGCGTCCCCGACTCGTGTCGCGTCTCCGCTCCAGCATTTTTTTGGGAAGCGGGGCATGACAGGGTTTTCATGGTATCAGAGCCTAGGTTTTCGACTTGTGATGTGAAATTTTGACTTTTGTTTCGCAAGAGAGACCTAGCTCTTACCGGTAACTTGAAAATAAGCTATTATTATACTACAATATACATATACTATCCATTATGATATTCAGTCCATTTGGAATTGGCCATCCTTCCTTTGGAAATTCTCATCTTTGATCTTTCGATATCCTTGATCTCTACTCTTCTTTTGAGTGATTTGGATTTCCATCTTGATTTCATCCTTCCTTTCTATTCTATTTCTTCCCATTCTATATCTTGGGAGTGGTTACTTCATGTTGAAGCTGGTAGCAGAATCAGAGTAGCGCAGCGGAAGCGTGGTGGATTTATGATGTGTCGAGAAGTGATGTGAAGTTTGTTTGTTTTCTTCTTTGATTTTGGGATTATTTTTGCCATTTCCTACTTTATTTGAATTTCGGGGACGAAATTATTAATAAGGTGGGTAGAGTGTAAGATCCCTAGCTAGTAATACAGTATTTTCATTTTTCTAAAGTATTTATTTCGAATTACTGATTATTTTTATTTCATCAACTCGATTTATTATTTTCTTCCTTGTGATTATTTCTATTATTAAATATGGGAATTTATTTTTGAGATAGTAAATGGTAATTTGGTATTATGTTTACCGTTATTTATCATCGACATTTCTTTTGCTAAATTATTATTATTATTTCATTTCCATTAGTTGTTAATATTATAATAGTTATTTCTATTATCAATATTTTATTATGATTATTTGTTGCTATTACGAATGTTGATTAATATTATGGATAGTAGATATTCTTTTAATATTATTATTATCTTTTCTATTCCTTATTATTCCATGATCCCCTTCCCAATATTTATTCTCATTATCCATTTTCAATTCCTCAAACCCTTTACCCTATAGCTCTCTATCCATACCCATTACCTAATCACTACCCATACCTATTTGGATACTACCCACTACCCAATACCCACTATCAAAACCCACCATATATAATTTATAATCCTCAACCTAATCTAAACTAATCCCCCATAATCTCCTCAAAATCCCAACCTATTCCCTATACTGCTGCCGCACCTCCTTCCCCATCCACAGCCTCTACCATGACCGGCCCATCTCCAGCTTTTGCCGCACTCCCCTCTCCACCTCTCCATCCAATGGCCGGCAACACCACCAGCAAGACCCTCTTCCCGTACTCCCCATCTCCATCTGGCCAGCCACAACAGCAGCAAGGGCAGGAGATAGCGGCAGCACCAGCAGCTCCAGCAGCTGCCTCCTTCCCTGGCCGAGCACCCAACTAGCACAGCCCCAGGTGCGCAGATCCAGCCCCTTGCGCATCCACCAGAGCAGCCGTACACCCTCCAGGCTCCCACCAGCAGCACCTCTCTATGGCCAGATCTTCACCTCGCTGGAGCCCAGGCCGCCTCCTCCTCTCCTGTTGGCGGCAGCAGGAGCAACCTGGTCGGCCTCCTCCCCTTGCGAACCAACAGCCCTTCCATTGACCGGGCAACCCAGCAAGATCCACCCCCATGCCCTTCATCACACAGTGGGAGCACTTTGGTGGTGAGTTTCTGTTGCATTTTCTGGTTTATCCTTTTTAGAAGTATAGGATAAACAACAACAGAGCTTTCACCTTGCCCCCTTGCCGTGCCTTGTTGGGTGAGTCTCCTTTATTCACCTCTCTTTATTTTATATTATACAATGTTTAATGCAAATAGGTGTTTTGATTAATTATGTAAGTGTATTAATTCATATGTGTTTCTTTGTGTGCGGCAAATCCTTACTCCGAACCATTTTCGGGCTCTCCGCGGGATGCCGTTGATCGACGTCGGCGAGCGAGCAGCGAGTTCTCCCGATCCACGCCAGCCCGTCGTCGGAGACTGACACGGTGACCTTCCCCAGTGCCTTGGCCACCCTCCCGTGCAGTCCGATGGCGAGGAACGACACCACAGAGACCACGGCAGCGACTCGCTCGGCGACGCGCACAGCAGATCCAGAACCAGACCAGCAGCGCAGGCAGCGGGCGAGCGGCGATTCCAGGCCCTTCCGGCGAGCGCGAGACCTCCAGATTGCAGCCAGGTCTTCCCCAGGACCCTGGCTACCGTCCTATGCAGTCTGACAGCGAAGAGCGGCGCCACGGCGACCGTAACGGCGACTCGCCCGGTAACGTGCAGATTCCCCAAGGTGAGTGTTTACTCCTTTCGGTTCCGTTTCTTTATATGTAATTGATTATATTTTGATTTAATTGTGTACATATAATATTGTGGACATCGTGTATGTTGATATGTGCTAGAGAGGTTACATATACATATTTTATTGTGTGGGAGATTAGGTTTCAGTGTACCTCTGATTCGGATTGACAGAGCTTGGTTAGTCGACTTGCCTATGTTATTAGTCGACTAACACCTCTGTTAGTCGACTAACCCCATCCCTAGTCGACTAGTATAGCTTCCAGAATAAGTGTTGGGTCTCTGTATTTCTCCGCTGGTCGACTTGGGCACCTTTATAGTCGACTAGCAGTTGGATTAGTCGACTTATCCACTTGACCTAGTCGACTAATGTTAACCTGTCAGATTGGTGTACACCTTTATTGGATTGTAGACATTAACCTTGGGTTATGTGATGGATATGGATGGATTGTAGGTGACCTCTAGAGATATATATTGGTGATAATGATTCGATCATGATAGATCTTAGCTGCATGTACAGGATATATTGTCGTGTGGGTATATCATAATTGATCTTAATAGAAGAAGGTATTGTGTAGCCTTATGAATCAGATATAGTTTGTCAGAGTGAGTAGACTAGTACTGAGTATGGACATATGTTAGAACAACAACTATTGCATCTGATTACTCGATGTGTATTAGAACAAGATGATTATAGAACTATTGGAATATGAATTGGTTGTAATGACTTTGGATTGATCTGGGACTTATGATATTTACATTGGATGATGACCAGTTACTGAATATGACTTTATTAGTTAAGTTGTGCTAGAGATTGATGATGAGTTAGAATTATCCAGAATATATATTCCGTTTATTGGAGCTTGACTTGCTTTGAGATGAGATTGACGTTGTTGGCATTTGGGATCTGTTAGTTGACATGTTGTTAATGATGGGTACCAAGACGTAGATATTCTAGATTACATGTTGTTGAGGATGTTGACTAATTAAATATGATTCAGTATGTGTTGACTTGATATCCTTTTATTGGTGATGATTCATTCAGATATTGTTGTTGACTTGTTACGATGTTCTTAGAGGATATTCCCTATATAGATATGATTGTGGTGTGTGTTGACATATTGTTCTCGAAGATATACCTTATGATTCATTTGAGTATTGATGTGGACTTATTAAGATGTTAGAGACTGGATTACTTCAGTTAGTAGAGGTTGAGCTAATGTGTTAGTGACCAAGTTGATATTAATGATCTTGTACTTCAGAGTCACCAGATACTAATTATCAGTTTACTACTTATTGGTGAGATACTTGTTGGTGATTATAAGATGTTCATGTTCAGGGTTTACATGAGTTGTCAGTGATACATTGTGGTAGTGATCAGTGATCATGTATTCCATTGTTGATATGAGATGGCAGAGATCTGTACCAGTTATAGTTATTAGTGACACTAGTTGTCTGTGACACTATTGTGTTAGTGGCACTATTGTGTTAGTAGCTATATCTCCAGTATTCTATTCAGATGTCAGATATTAGTTGTCAGATATCACAGTTGTCGGATATCAGAGTTGTCAGATATCATAGTTGTCAGTTGTTAGATTATCAGCTAGTATTGACATCAGCAGTTGTTGGAGATATCAGTTACTATTATATATTAAATCACGTGATTGCTTATTAATAAAAGACACCATAACCCGGGGAACAAGGGGTAATTGCCTGATGATGCATGTCGTGTATTTTGAAAGTATTCTTATGGTACCGAGTTGTGGGTTCCAACCATGGGGAACCAGGGTAGTACTGGCTACCCATTCAGTTGTCAGTTGTCAGGGCTATGCCCGGATTACGGCGCCACACTAGTTGTCTTTTCGTGTGGGGCTGTGGTCTTCAGTTGTCAGAGCCTAGCGGCTTGTCCTGGTTCAGTGCCAAGGGTGTTAGACCGTGGTACCGGGCATGCACGGTACTCTTCCAAAGCACATGCACTACATTGGCAGGCAGTTACAACAACGATAACATTGTTTGATATGTGGGAAAACGGCTGTGGTATGGGACACAGCTAAGTACTACATTAGTTAGGTTAATAATAACCAACCAGACTAGTGACATATGCTAGGTCACACTTTCAGGCATCAGCTATTAGTTTACATTTGTGATAGATGACCTTGATATCAGTTGTTAGTTTACAGATGAGATAGTTGTCATTTATCTTTGTTGATATTGATATCAGATATGCTTCAGTTCAGATGTTATCATGTCATGATATTTATTTATCTTATATCTGCAGTTGTTTATCTTGCTATTCAGTTATATGTTATCAGCAGTTGTTCTTGATATTGCTTTATGCACATGTTCTTATGCACGAGCTATTTTCCCCTTTACACACACACTCACCATTGTCGCGTTCTGACGACCCTGGATTTGCACGTCCAGATATTGGACGATTGGTTTCCTTTGTGCAGGTGTACGTTGAGACTGTGCTCTTTGCGAATAGTTGGAGCTTCTCCCTATTCTATTCTGGTACTTTTATCTTTCCAGCCTTTGTATTATTTCCTGTTTCTTGTTATATCAGTTCAGTTGTTATTCCAGTCTTGATTCATATGATATCATGCGTGGTTGATTATATGTGGTATTGCAGTATTCAGTATTCATTACAGTTGGGATTTATTATAGCTTGTTTCAGGTTACTTAAGGCTTAGCGCGTATGCGTGAGGGATTTTCCTTGCGTATATGCGTCGCCGACTCGTGTCGCGTCTCCGCTCCAGCGTTTTTTTAGGAAGCGGGGCGTGACAATTGCTCTCTTTTCAAAAAGTTTTTTTAAAGAAAGAAAAATGTTGTTTTTTATTTTAAATAAAAAAACCTATGTTATGTTAGAACCCTCCCCCACACCTATCTCATACATTATCCTTAATGTATGAATGAATGCTTAAATGCATGAAAAAGAAGAAAGGGAAGGATAATGTTACCTCAAGGTGGTGGTTACGGAGGTGGTCCGATTGGGACAAATGTTGCTACCTAATCAAAATAATGTGGTGGTTCACGAAATACACCTTTATTAACCTCTTTTCTATTTATATAATTACAATCCCAATTTGAATAGGAACATGAAAGTCCTATCATGAAACTTATTCCCTTTACATAACTGATTAGAACTGAAAAGGTATACTTATTATGAGTATAAAAATGTATTTGATGTACCCTTTCTTGTCTCCGCTATAGCATAGGGCTATACCGAGTCGATTCTCAGGGAGAGCTCGCGATGGAAGCTTTAACGTGTGGTAGTGAAGTGAACAAACGAGTATTCTTCTCTTGCTTATAAACTTAGTGAATCAAATGCAAAAGAAGCTAAAGAAAGAGATGGCTATGTTCATGGTGAAATTGTCGGAAAAGAAATCAAGATTGGGATTGGTTTATTCACAAGAAAAAGAAAGGAAACTTGTAAAAGAAGCAATCCATGACTAGCTTACCTTGCTAGCTTGCCAAGACTTACTAGACTTCTTGATAGCGAATGCTTGCCTAATGTTGTCACTCCATTGGCGTAGGGTTTGTCTCGCGTGTTGACCTAATTGCTTTCTCACTTGCAAGATGGTGGTTTAACCATCGGAGAAGAGAAGATCATACAACTTGCAAGATTAACAAAGGCAATCACCCATGAGTTAGTGAAGTAAGCTAAGCTAGTGGTAAACTAGTACATGGAGAAGAATTAGCTACAACAAGCCATAAGAGAAATATAAGAAAGCAAGAAGTAAAACAAAGCTTGAATTAAATTGCAAGAATTAAAGAAAGCACATAAGAAAGCAATTAAAGAATGCAAGAAAACTAGAACCAAGCTTCAAGTAGAGGAAGGAAGATGGATCAATCCTTGTTGCTTCAAGTGTCACTCTTGATTACACAAGCTCTCTCCCTCACAATCACTCTCTTTTACATTGAATTCTAGGGAAGAAGAAGAGGGATCTAAAGAACAAAACCTAAAGAGAAAAATACATGAAAATTACAATACTAAACTAATCTCCTCTCTTCTCCATTCCTCTTTTCTCGCAGGTCCAAGTCCAGGTATTTATAGACCAAGATGAAGGATCCAGAAGATATTCTGTTGGCGCAAAATCCGAGGCCAAACAGACTTGTAACTGCCGCTCCTTCTGGAAGTCCTTGCAAGTTGGCGGCAAAATCTGGGCCGTTGAGCCCAGATTTTCTGGTAGGATTTGTCTGTTAGGTTGTTAGCCACGTGTAATATCTGGATCTTTCTTTGGGCGCGCGGATCTTTCTATATCTGGATTTGAAATCTGGCTTTATCTTAATCATGGATTAATCACTTAATTAGTGTTTAATTAAGTGATTATTTGGAAATCTCTCCTTTAAGTGTGTACCTGCAAATATGTAGAGAAGAGGAGTAAAAATCACATATTTATTTGTAATATGCATGGGAGTTATGATGTAAAATATGCAATATTGGATACTAATCACACCCCCACACTTATTCTTTTGCTCGTCCCGAGCAAAACAAAGAAAAAGAAAATCTAGACTAACAATTTATTTACACCACTTTCGCAGGTGACGCGATTGCACTGAGCACGTGCAACAAGCCGTTAAACCTCTAGGTTACCCTAGAGGAGGAGTGTTGTCTCCTGAGGGTTTTCAGCGGATTACACCCACAAAATCCATAAAGAAAGAAGACAAATGTTAGTGTTTTGAAAATTCATTTTGAATAAGAGACATGTTTACGAACTATTTTTGCGAAAATATAAGTGATCCTAGGTCATAAGTCCACCTATAATCATTCTTCCTTAAACTTAGTCTCTATGCAAGATCTTGTTTTTAATTTAAGGTAAGAATTCAAAATTGGATTGAATATTTTATCTTTCATAAAACCTAGATAATATGCACACCGTGTAAGTGAAGATTTCTGGGATTTCAACTCCAACCATCAAGCCATTTATTTATTTATATATATATTCTTTTATGCTTTTTTTTTTCTTCCCTTAGTTTAGGCTTTCTAGTCTACCCTTGTAGCGAGCCTTTAACCGATGACACCCAAACCAGACGGTCTTAGGGCACCAGATGAGAAAACATCCCTCGGGTTTAAGGTCTCGAGTAGAAAAGGCCACGAAACTAAAGGGGATTATTTATTTCCTTTACCACTGTTAGGCGTAAATAATCATGCTTCTTGAGGCACAATTATCTAGCTTAATAAGTGATGTTTTATTTATATATATATATATTTTTTTCTTTTTCTTCTTTTTTTTTTTATTATGGCATTTTGGTCTTTGTTTCCATCCCAAGAAATTTGAAGTGTAAAGTGCATACTTATCTAAGGCAACAAATGCAAGATAAAAATATCTCCTCAATTTTACTTACTTAGCCTATAATCTCAAACAAGATCTATTACTTCAACTAGGTTTAAGATGTCATAATTAAAGCTTTCTTAATCTCTAAGATACATCTTAATTTTCTTAAAAATAGAACAAAATTTTGTCTCTTATTTCAAAAAGTTTTTATTTTTATATTTTTTATTTTTTTATTATTTTTTTTATTTTTGTAAAAGAAATGTAAAAGAAAGAAAATCTAAAAACTCTATGTTAGTAAACCCTCCCCCACACTTATTTCATGCATTGTCCTCAATGCATCATGATATATGTATGCATGAAAGAAAATAGAGAGGGAAGGAAAAAATTACCTCAAGGTGGTGGTTCCGGTGGTGGTCGGATTGGTCCACGAAACATGGCCCAATCAACGTTTCTTTGGGTTTTCAGGAACCCACCAGAAATCTCAGAAATATGACCCACTAAAATGATGTATGCATGTGTTATTTTAATTATGTACATGACCCCATCTAATTTCAAGATTTTCCTAATAATTTCAGAGTCATTTTCATCAAGATCCTTGTCCCAGAATGGAAGATGAAATGATAGAACAGTTGACTTGGACTCTAGAAGGAATACCGACTCAGGATTATGATTTAAATCAAGTGATGGTTCAGGAGTCGAAGTGAGGTCAGAAATTGTGTCCAAGTCAAGAAATAGAGACTCAAGTCCACAATCATTGTCCAACAATGGAATGTGACCTAATATGGGTGATATCTCTTTACTTCCAATTTTAAGAAATTCAAGCTCATCACCGTACAATTCTTCAAAACTTAAGTCAACATCTTTCTTAATAATTGTACAATCAGTTTCAGAAGTAAAGAGATCGAGAAAATCAAGGTCACATTTCTCATTGAGTTCAATTCCACAAGATGGAGAACTTGCCAAAATATCAATTGTATCTTCAGAAGTGTAAAATTGGGCAAGTTCGACATGATCCTCACAGATGGGTGATTCAATTTCATTGTGAATTGGGACTGGATTCAATGTCGGCTCCGGAAAAGGATTGAAGTGAGGTAAAGATACCAGAGTCATTATGGAATCAGGAAGAAGAATTAAATCACAAAGTTGGGGTTCAAGATCACATTCCTCATGTAATTCAATTAAATGTGGAGAAACTTGCCAATTTATCAATTGGATTTTCAGAAGTATGGAATTGGCCAAGTTCTATGTGATCATCATAAAAGATTGGTGATTCAATTTCACAATGGATAGGAAATGGATCCAATACTGACTTGGGAAATGGATTGAAATCAGGTAAGGATATGGAAGTCATGATTGAATCAGGAAGTAAATTGGAATCATCAAGTGGAAGTTCAGGATCAAATTCATGTTCCAATTCAATTTCAGAAAAAGGAAAACTTGCCAATATATCAATTGGATTTTCAGAAGTGTGGACAAGTTCAGGTGAATGTGCTGAAATTGAATCTGAACTTCCAAGACTACATGACTCTTTGGTTTTAACAGAGTGGCTAGTGACCTTAGAAATAGGATGAGAATGAAGAGTTTGGATCAGCAAATCTAAGTCACGGGCACGAGCATTTTGAGCATGGGTCATGTCTTCAAGCATCTTTTCAAAATTGATGACTTCATTATTTGGATGAAAAGATGAAGTGTTGTCTTGGAAGTGATGGTGAAATTGTGAGTCAAAAGTGTGTGATGATGGAAGAGTGGACTCACACAAGAAATCATTACTCATAAATGGTTGTTCATTATGAAGAGGTGGAACTGAGTAAGACTCTTGAAAATACTGTGAAATTGGAGAGGAAAATGGTTCTGGAAGTGTCTGCTCAGCTCTCTGTAAATTGGCTTCTAAACTCCTTAGTAAATCAGATTTTTCTTCAAATGGTTCAGAAAAAGGAGTATATGAAGTGGACTCGGGAAATGAATATTGTGGACAAGGTGAATATGATGGACAAGGATTTGGAAATTTGACTGGGGTAAGTGAATGCCCAATGACTCGATGAAGAATTGAAATTATTTTGGACATTATAATCATTAGATGGGGTGTATGGGTCGTATTGATTCGGATAAGGCCAACCCGGTGTATTTGGTTGGTGCATATTGTAAAACACCGGGTTGGAATTATCCGAATATGGAGATGGTGTGAAATATGGATTATTATTATGATGGAAAGAATTGTAATTGTAAGCCATATCACACAATCACAAACAAGAACAAACAAACAAACAAACAAACAAAAGAAGAAAAGAAAAGAAAAAATTCTAACCTAAGTTAGTGTAGACTTAGACCTAGACGACTCCTAACTGATAGACCGTCCACGGGAGGTTTAGTGTAGACTCTAACCACAAGCTAATCAGCCAGGGAAGGGTAAGGTTGGTGGGAGGTTTTCCGTCCGGAGACGTTCCTTAATTAAGTAACCAGCAACCTTCGGGCTTTCGGCCCTCAACCCCTTTCCTAGACACCGATTTTGCAAGAGTTAAGTTCCAACACTTTTTCCCCTTAGGATAATCTCCTAAGTGAGTCCGAGATGTCCCTAGGGCCAACGTCTACTTTTTTATTAAATTAGGCTTGGGTTAGTGAGTGCTTGGGTAAATGATTTTTGGGCTAAGGAAAGGGTAATGACCTCCCCCACCTTATCTTATTTACGGGTATGCCCTTAGAATTGAATTGTGCAAGTGTACAAGAAATATAACAAGGATTCACTCAAAGCATGAAAATCAAGCAAGGAGTTTGTCCTAGTCTAAATGCAATGCAAAACACGTACCTTGCCTCCAGCACTCTTCAACAGTAAAAGTAAAGAATTGAAGAGACACGTGCCTAAAATGCAAGTGTCTAAACAATTTTTAGCAATTTCAATCAACTTTTTACTGTTTTTTAATTAAGCAGGTATATGGTGAAAAATACAGGATTTAAAATATAGCAGCAGATGTATTTTTCAGAGAAGCAGGCCCTGCAGAAAAATGGTAAGTAGTGAACTCCTCTGTGCCGCGTTTCCACGGCAAATCTTGTGGATCCGCGGCACTTTGGAGGGATCCTGGGCTCTGCTTTCTTGAGCAGAGTCCCAGGTCCACTTGTATGTTACTGCAATGAATATTTTCCTGTTTTCTTCTCCTGTAACCTGCAACAGAGAAGAAGAATCGTTTAGTACTTCACTTTAAACCAAAAAAATACGTTGCTCTCCCCGGCAACGGCGCCAAAAATTGATTAGAACTGAAAAGGTATACTTATTATGAGTATAAAAATGTATTTGATGTACCCTTTCTTGTCTCCGCTATAGCATAGGGCTATACCGAGTCGATTCTCAGGGAGAGCTCGCGATGGAAGCTTTAACGTGTGGTAGTGAAGTGAACAAACGAGTATTCTTCTCTTGCTTATAAACTTAGTGAATCAAATGCAAAAGAAGCTAAAGAAAGAGATGGCTATGTTCATGGTGAAATTGTCGGAAAAGAAATCAAGATTGGGATTGGTTTATTCACAAGAAAAAGAAAGGAAACTTGTAAAAGAAGCAATCCATGACTAGCTTACCTTGCTAGCTTGCCAAGACTTACTAGACTTCTTGATAGCGAATGCTTGCCTAATGTTGTCACTCCATTGGCGTAGGGTTTGTCTCGCGTGTTGACCTAATTGCTTTCTCACTTGCAAGATGGTGGTTTAACCATCGGAGAAGAGAAGATCATACAACTTGCAAGATTAACAAAGGCAATCACCCATGAGTTAGTGAAGTAAGCTAAGCTAGTGGTAAACTAGTACATGGAGAAGAATTAGCTACAACAGGCCATAAGAGAAATATAGAAAGCATGAAGTAAAACAAAGCTTGAATTAAATTGCAAGAATTAAAGAAAGCACATAAGAAAGCAATTAAAGAATGCAAGAAAACTAGAACCAAGCTTCAAGTAGAGGAAGGAAGATGGATCAATCCTTGTTGCTTCAAGTGTCACTCTTGATTACACAAGCTCTCTCCCTCACAATCACTCTCTTTTACATTGAATTCTAGGGAAGAAGAAGAGGGATCTAAAGAACAAAACCTAAAGAGAAAAATACATGAAAATTACAATACTAAACTAATCTCCTCTCTTCTCCATTCCTCTTTTCTCGCAGGTCCAAGTCCAGGTATTTATAGACCAAGATGAAGGATCCAGAAGATATTCTGTTGGCGCAAAATCCGAGGCCAAACAGACTTGTAACTGCCGCTCCTTCTGGAAGTCCTTGCAAGTTGGCGGCAAAATCTGGGCCGTTGAAGCCAGATTTTCTGGTAGGATTTGTCTGTTAGGTTGTTAGCCACGTGTAATATCTGGATCTTTCTTGGGCGCGCGGATCTTTCTATATCTGGATTTGAAATCTGGCTTTATCTTAATCATGGATTAATCACTTAATTAGTGTTTAATTAAGTGATTATTTGGAAATCTCTCCTTTAAGTGTGTACCTGCAAATATGTAGAGAAGAGGAGTAAAAATCACATATTATTTGTAATATGCATGGGAGTTATGATGTAAAATATGCAATATTGGATACTAATCAATAACCAGTCTTGAAAAATCATCACGGAGTCATCATGGTCTATACCTATGTCCAAGAAAAGAATGTGACTTGGTGGAATGGTTGACTTGGGCTCAAGAATGATGGGTTTGCGAATTAATACTTACTCAAGAAAATCAACTTTGTGTTCGAGAGTTAGTTTTGGTTCAAGAGTTGAGTCCAAATCCCAGAATTAAAATTCACATTTTTTTCCATCAATGTAATATGACTATCCTAAATTGATGATTTAATTTCTAGATCTATGGGTGCGGGAATAAATGTTGGTTCAGAAAATTGGTCAAAATTGGGTAAGGATACCAGAGTCAACATAGATTCGAAGATGGGAACTGAATCACAAGGTTGTGGATTGGGGTCACATTCACATTCAAGTTAAATCTCATTGAATGAAAAACTTGCCAATTTGTCCAAGGTTTTGAATTGGTCAAGTTCAAGTTTGTATGATGAAATTGAATCTTGGTCAAAGTCTTCAAGGTTTCATGATTCTTTATTTTCATCAATATGGCTAGAAGTGTCGGGAATAGTCAAAGAATTGGTAGGGAGAGTTTTCTTATTCCTACGCATGTTTTCCAATCAACTAAGTCTTACTTCTATCATATTTAATGGATCACTTTGGAATTATATCATGGATTCCGTACTCTTTTCTAAGTCGGTATGTTCTTGAAAAATAAAGTAAGAATCTTTGATTTGAAAATTTTGATAGGATTTTGAGTCTTTTAGAATTTGAATTCGTTGCTCACGCTCTTCTAAGGCTTCCATCCTCTTTTTTCTGTCAATTGATTCTTCTAATGGTTGTTCAGGAGAATGAGCATATGAAGCTGGATGTTGGTAAAGTAGTCGACTATATGACTCGGGGACTTGTATCCCCACTGACTCTGTGAAGAGTGGTGATGATTGTTCCAGTCTTTTTCATAGTATTAGAACTGGGGTATATATTGATTTGGATAAGACCAATCAGGCATACTTGGTTGGTTAAAGTTATGATATGCCGGGTTGGTAATATCCGAGTCAAAAGAGGTTGCGGTGAAATATGGATCACTATTTGCATATGAATAATTATAATTATAATCTAATCACCAAGATGTCAAACCAAAAAATGAAAATAAGAAAACAAATAAACAAATAAAAAGAAAAAAATCTAGCCTAAGTTAGGGTAGACCTTAGACCTAGATGACTCCTAACTGATTAGACTATCCACGGGGGTATATATTACAGAATCTGACCACAAGATAATTGGCCAGGTAGGAGCAAGATTGGTGGGAGGTATCCGTGCTTAAAAGCAACGGGCCTAATTAAGCCAAACCACTAGCCTCGGGGTTTCACCCCTCAATCCCCAACCTTTGACGCCGATTTGGCATCTAATCAACTTTCCCCTTAGGTCAATCTCCTATTGAGTCCGAGATGTCCCTAGAACCAACGTCTACTTAGTTTTAGTTAGATAACTGAGGAGATTATTTGTTGGCTAAGGGAGGGTAATAACTTTCCCACCTTATCTTGTTTAGAGGACAAGCCCTTAAATAAATTTAGTGCAATGTGTATATGTATATGAAAGCAACACTTAAGCAATATAAACAATTCAAAAGTGTTCCTATACTATATGCTATGCACACGTACCTTTGCTCTAGCACTCTTCAACAACAATATAAAATGTAAACGAAATTAGACAAATGCCAAATGCAAACTCTAAACCATTTTAGCATTTAACAAACATCAAGTTACTGTTGAGGTTAGAAAGTATGTACAGTGAGTTAAACAGAAAATAAATAGCTGCAAAAATTTTACTTTCCAATTCAATCAACCTGCAAAAATTACAGGTTAGTAGTCCACTCAGATTGCTCGAGAATGCAGTAAATCTGAGGGCTTCTTGAGCAGAGTTCAGGGCTACTTATATGTCCAATGCAGCAAAAATTTCCTTGTTAAATCTTCACATCAAGAATAGAGAAGAAAGTTAATCAATAAAGTAAACAAAAAAGAGTTACTTACCATCTCTCCCCGGCAACAGCGCCAAAATTTTGATTGAGTTTAGACTTGCACAGAAAAATACAGAATTTCAGGATTGAAAAATAGAAGTGCAAGTTCTCAATTCTATCACAATAGAAGTGCAAGTTCTTAATTCTCCTCTCCTCTCAGTTACATAAATAAAATCAAAATTACATAAAAGAAAACAAAAAACAAACCTAAGTTATAAACTACAGAATAGCCTAACTTCTACTCTCTGCTTCTTCGTTCTCTCTGCCTTTGATGTGTGAGGTATTTATAGCATAGAAATGATTAGGAAACAAGTTGAAAGATAGGGCAAGCTGGTTATTTCTGAATTTGAATCCTCCCCTTATCTCCAAACTTGATTTGGTGTGGATATTTAATTCTGATCTACACCTTGTTGGCGTGTTGATTGCTAAATATAACTTAACAACTGATAAAATTCAAAATAGTGATCAATGTAAGTGTTGTAGAACATTAAGTCTTCTTTCTAGATCATCTTAAATCATCATATTTTGGTTTAGGTAGAAACTTATGATTCAAATACTAAAATGTATCCAATCTGAATCCTAGTCAAAATTGCTTCATCTCATCAGTTGATCTTCTCTCTATCCATTTATCCCTTGAATTTTGAATTTGGACTTTGTATTTGATGTTATCCTCGGTTGATTTTTAGCTAACCAAAATAGATTTATAGAAATTTGAATTTTACCAATTTTCATTTGATGTATCTTTTTAATTTGCTCTGATCTTCAGCTGAACATTTGGCCCAATCCTTAATTAATTCTGGATGTAGTGATATCCTCATAGATCTTTAAGTTAATTGAATTGATTCACCAAAATCTGATTTTTAACTGACTAGATCTGGGATCATCCTCAGCTAACCAAATAGATCCAATTAAATCTGATTTTAACTGGTATTTATTTGGTTTAATCCTCTTTCTCTTCAGATTATCTTCTGCAAAATAGACATTTAAGACAAAAAAATTAGCAGATTTATTACACGATAAATGTAAGAGTATAATGAAAAGAATGCAAAATATGTGTACGATCATATCCCCGCATCTTGAAGGTTGCCTAGGTGCACAAGGGCTTCAAAGCGTTTCTCTAAATTGGTCATCCCCCTGGACTGATGAGATTTGCTTTTTGAGCCATCCTCCTCTTCAGATGAAGGTTTGGGGACTCAGGGTTTGAGTGCTTTTCACTCTTAGTGTCCTCAGAAAAAGAGCTTTTTCCTTCCTTCTTTTCTCCTTGGTCTTTGGACCATTTTTCTTCTTCTTAACCAACTGTGCTAGCATCTGCTTAAGAGTGTCGATTGATTCTTGTTGAGCTTAAGTCATATCGAACTGTTCCGTCTGAACTTGGGTCTGCTCTTTGAATCATTTAGCCACTTCTTTGAGAGTGCCCGCCATATATGCGAAGGCTTATTTCTCTAGAGAAGAGTTAGAAGCCCGGGATTCTACAATGGCGAGGTGCGCCTCGTCACGTCAATACCCATAGCTAGGGTACTGTAGTTCACTGATTGCGTCTCAATTTTACATTATTATCATCATATTTGCACATTTATCCTTAATTATCTTTTATTTAACTTTGCTATTTAACCCTCTTTTTGATTATGGTGTGTGGTTACTTAAATGAAAAGATAAGAATACAAGAAGCTTCTATTTTATCCCTAATTATATCTAAATTTGGGTTTCAATTTATATCAATTTGAAATCAAGAGGAGAAAAAGATAATTCATCATCTTCACAATTCAAATTTAAAATCAAATGATATATTTCTAGAAGATGCGTGGGATAAAGCTAATTCTAATTGGAATAAGGAGGATAATTCAAATTGAATTGAGTTTAAAATCAATTCAGACTCGGATTTATGTTGGACACCTCTTAATATTTGGATCATTATATTTGCTACAGATATTCAAATCCAATGATTCAAGATTCTATAGAAAGAGGACCTATTGGGCTACAATTCTTATGTTGACTACTCTGACCAATTCAGCCGTCTGATAGATCATATTCAGCAATCAACACGCCGATTTGCTGCAGATCAGTTTAGAATTGAATTCTAACATTGAATTAGGATTGAGTTAAATCTCCTAATTTATATCTTATTGTGATTGGCTCTGAGGCCTATTTAAAGAGTTGAAATCTCTCATAATCAAGCATCTCTATATCAGAGATCATAACTTAAGATTTTTTCTTTAGTTTCTCTTCCAAATTTCTTTTGTAATTTTTAGGATTTAGTTCTAATTCAAGCTTTGTAAAGAAAAAAGAAGCCCTTGTAATTGAAGATGACAGTGTCAATAACCAAATTTTTTTCCAATTTATTTTTATTTAATTATTTTCTTTACTTGCTTTCCCTGTACCATGCTTTCTTTAGATTCTCTCATGAATAGCTAATCTTCTTCATGGCTTATTAATCTCTATCCACTACTTCTAATTCTAAGTTAGAATAAGCTGATTGGATCTTATGCATACTTAAACCCTGAAAATAGCTAATACTCTTGAAGGCACATGGTTTTATAGTTTAGTCTATTATTTTGTAATACTTTCCAATAGTTTTTCTTAATCTATGCTTAGATAGCCTTGATAGTTTAATATTGATTATTCTTTTTATTTTATGCTTGAAAAACTTTGATAGTTTAATGTTAGGTCTTGGTTAGTAATTATTTCAAATAGGGTTTCTCTATCTTATGTATCTTACTTGAATTGAATGCAACTCAAAGGTACAGTTTTTATGATTCAAAGTGAAGTTAATCTAGCATAGGTTAGTAAGTTAGTGGTGCAGATGATTAGTAAGCCATGTTTCTTTAATTCTTTTCAAATCTATAATCTTCAAAACAAAATCATATCTTCATCTTCTTTCTAACTCTGACACTTAATATAGATTTTTTCTTTCTTTTTCAAAGAAGAACTATTAACCTACTTAGTGTTTAAAAAAATACCGAAAAGCTTCATCGCATTCCTCCCTGTGGATTCGACCCGCATAGCCCTTACTACCGCGGATATATTACGAAAGTCAGAGACACGTCTTCATCTAGATAACATCCTTCTAACTCTTAACTTTATCTCTATTTTTTGGCAATCATTCACGGGGGCAATTGTAGCAGTCCGGATGCGAGTGTGCCGGTACACTCCTTCTGATTTGCTCAGTATTTCTCTCAAATCAGAAGAAGGTTCATTGTCAGACTTGCCAAAGCAGACGACCGATTGCTTCCCCTTGGACTTGCTCGGTGTAGTGCATGGACCCACCATATTTGAAGTTACCTCAGGGTACTCCACCTATGAGAAAGACTTCTACTTGCAAGCAGCGTCTCTTGGCAGCGTTAGAGGCTAGGGTAGCTGACAGCTGATTTAATACTGATGGTTTGCTCGTATGAGAGTTGCAGTGGCATTCGGAGAGTACTACTATGATGAGCCGTTCACAATAATATTAGGGAGTAATTTGAAGGACACTCCTCTTCTTTGTCAGGTAGGCTCTTAGATCAGTTGCAGGAGTATCCAAGGGACTAGCCTCAAATCCTTAGGGGTGAGGACTTTTTAGTTAAGTATCTTTCAAAGACATAGCAGACTGAATGCGGACCTTACCTTTCTGTGATGAAACACGGGTTTGAGCCTCGCTTTTTGGCAGAGTCTACTTCAAAACACAGACTTCGTGTTGAGTAGTAGGAACACGAGAGTCGCGTCCTGGCACAGAATGGATGCGGGCCTCACATTTTGGAGTAAGTACACGGACCTCGCACTTGAGCGTTGAGATGCGCGTTTGAAGAACATGGGTCTCGTGTTGATTCAGAGAAACACTAGTATGAACCTCGCATTCTGTATATGCATGAACGCGGGTCTCGTGTTTTGGAACAAAAAAGCGGATCTCGCGTTTGGGCGTTGAGACAACGGGCGCGATGCCTTCGTCGATGTTCAGCATTCCGGTTGAGTCCAGGGGCTGCTGAGAACCCCCGCAACCTAAAATTGCAGAGTCTAGAGAGGAGAGAGATGGTGGGATTAGCCTTCATCATCGTTCTATCTATGAGCTAGCATATTGGCCCTGCAGGTCTCCAGAGAGACATTGACGTGGGTCGTGTGGGCTACACGGGTGGTTTTCAAAATCTCGCTGGACATGGCGCTGCTTGCATTGTGAGCACTGGCGCAGGCCACTTTTGGAGAAGTCTCTGAAGAGACTTGAAAGCGAGTCTCTGAAGAGACTCTGTGGTACTATCGCGTTGCTTTTGGACTTTTAGAGCCCGAAGAAATAAACTCTTCAAATTTTTTTGGTCGAATTTGATGACGAACGACTCGATCATTGATCCAATGAGCTTGATATTAGCTTGCGCCACGGCTTTCTCGTCAGTAGAGAAAATGTTCCCCAGCGGAGTCACCATCTTTTGTTTGGTCAAAAAAATGTGAAGTAAAATTCATATTAATTGTAAAGAAAGTTACAACGGATGCAATCCGATTATAAAAGAAGGGAGGATATTTGAATCTCCCCTTTGTTTAAATTTGGATTCTTCGTGTGGCGATGATGAGTGAATCTTGTACTTCATTGATAGGCCGAATAACAAGCTTCTCTTGGATCATTTTAAGGATGCAAAATAACTCCACTTGGACACGACAAACATTGGAGTTCTCTTTTGAAGAGGAATTCTTTCTTTCTCTCTCCCCCTTTTGAATGCTCAAAATTTCTACACTTTGTAGCTGTTTTGCTCTTAAAAAAATAATCCTCTTTGTTCAATAGTTTTCATCCCTATTTATAAGGGTATCCAGGGGTAAAATTACCCCCTATAATACCTCCATAATAGGGATTAACTCCCCACATTACATGGGTGTTAATTGACCCAGTAATGGGGCAGTTATAATATAAACGCGACCCTCGCAGGTTCTGTTCTATTGTTCTTGCGTTTGAGTTGAGAAGCGGGTTTGGTTGATCTTTCGCATTTGAGGTGAGAAGCATGTCTGGCTGGGATCCGTCCTTGAGATGAAATACCAGTTTAGCTGAGATTCGCGTTTGGGTGAGATGCGAGTCTGGCTGGGATCTGTGTTTGAGATGAAATGCGGGTCTGGCTGTGATCCACATTAGAACTGAGACACAGATCTGGCTGAGATCCACCGCGTTTGAGATGAAATGTGGGTCTGGCTGTAATCTATGTTTGAATTAAGACACGGGTCCAGCTGGAATCTGCGTTTGAGATGAAACGCGGGTCTAGTTGTGATCCGCATTTGAACTGAGACGCGGGTCTGGCTAAGATCCGCGTTTACAATTGCACACGAGGTCCACATTTGTATTCAAAACGTGAACTTCTCATTGAAGTGAGGTCTGTGTCTGAAGACTTGTCTTCAGTAATTTTTAGACAGTCTACAATTATGGCTCGTTTATTCATTGGCACTCTCAAGGTTACCCTTTGAATGGTTCATGAAGCTTCCTGCTGGCTAATCAAGATATGGGTCGACCTCGAGAAGCTATTTCTAGCTCATTTCATTGAAGACGATACAGAAATCTTTGTCCCGACTCTCCTTGCTACGAACTTGAAAAAAGGAGAATCTATTAAGACATTCGTCGAGAGATTTTAGAGCATGACACTCCGATGTCCTAACGGCATGACCCAGTCTACACTGATGGAGACATATCGTCATAACCTGCAAACCACAATCCTCGCTCAAATAGGAGTAGCCAAATATTATACCTGAAAGCAGCTCATCTTGCAAGGCAAGCAGGCAGAGGAATCATCGCAAGGGTCAAAGCAAAAGAGAAAAAAGTAAGCCTAGGCCATACAAGTCGATGAGGCGCATTGATTAGTCTCTAATTTTGCATAATTTTCATTACATTCTCATATTTATTTCATGTAAAATTCTGCTAATAAAACCTTGCTTGCTTGATCCTAGGTCCATGGTGTGCAAATGAAGAAGAAGACCTAAATCACCATTTAATTGGTGATTAAAAGCCTATCAAGTAGCCATTGACTTTAGAGTGAAGATTTTGTTAGACCAGGGTGTTAAATCGCAAATTCAGGAGGTCAAATGGACAGGAGACAGCCTGAGCAGCACGCTGCCCAAAAACTGGCGCGCGTCGCCCTGCCTGGGCCGCGAAAACGCGGCCCAAGCCGCGTTTTCGCGGCCCTTTGGGCTCGCGCGCGCTTGCGTTTTGGGCCACGTGCTGTTCACGTGGCCCCCTTTGCCCTGGTGTCTATAAAAACCCCCCAGGGGTCTTCAGTTGGAGCAGATCCAGAGTTAGAGCAAGTTGTGTAGTTTTATTTTTAGTTTGTAGTTGTTGTTGTTCTTCTTCTTCTAGTTCTAGCTTTAGCCATTAGAGTGAAAGAGAGAGAGTGTGTACAAGTTGTATTGGAAGGTGACAAGATAATACAAGTAATTACTTCTCTTTCTTCTTTCCATTTACTAGTTGTTTTCATTTGCTTCTATTTGCTTTTATATTCTTGCTTTAGTGTAACTCCTTCTCTTTATCTCTTTTCTTTTGTTGTTCTTTTCTTCACCATGTGTAACTAACTCCTCCATTGCATGGCTAACTAACTACTAACCCACTAATCTTTAACTACTTGATTGATAACCCGCATGAGTCAATAGTATCAAACAAGCCTTGTGCAAACGAGAGCAATGGCATCTTAAGACGAGGGTTCTAACTCTAACTTACCTACAAGTATTTACCTTCTTATATTTTATACTTAAATGGTTTTTTTTGATGATCTATGGGTTTTGTACTCTACTTGTTGTTGTAAGCTAGAGACTTTCCTTTTAACTTTGTTGATACCATTAGTGCACTCGTGTCTTCCCGTATTCTCGCCTTCTAATGGATCTTGATATGGGAATGTCCGAGTTTTTGCCGTGTAAAGCAAAGTTATAGGAAGAACTTTCACTCGATTTTCACGTAAATAGTTCCATTGCATAAGGGGTAAGCTTGCCTATGATCCATCATGAGGCACATCTTTAAGAAGTTAGGGATTAGTTGGAGCAATTAGTAGAAAGTTAGCCATGCGTTTTTACCATTAAGAAAAACCCACTTTTACAAACCACCAAAACATTTTCCAACAATTCTTGAAACAACTTATTCTCACTTTTCAATTCTTTATTTGAAAACAAAGAACATTCTCTTTTCTTGAACATAAAAGCCGCATCAAGCTTCCATCGCTCTCCCTCCTTGTGGATACAACCTGTATAGCCACTTCGCTACTACGGAAGAATCACAAAAGCAGTAACTTCGACCCACTCCCTTTCTACTTTTCTTGTGCTTGCTTTTTGCCGATCAAATTTTGGCGCCGTTGCTGGGGAGGGAACGGCTTTGTTGTTCAATACTAAAAATTATTCTTTTTTTTGTGTGTAGGAGAAGTACCAGGGAGCTCACTATCATGGGAAGCAAAAGAGGTGGACAAGGAAATTGCGCGAGGATTTATTTGCCCTCGGAAAAATTTGTGTAAAAGCGAGTTTTTCCGATTGAAGTACTAACAAACTCGTTTGCAGGGCTGCCGAATGTCGCTAAAAAAAAAATATTTCTTTCTAAATTTTAAGTTTCCTTGGATGCTTCACCTTCATGTGTAATAATCTCAACAGAAATCCACTTGTTGCTTAATTGAAATTTGGACTAGACCTTTGCATATAGGGCACGTGTCTATTTCAATTCATTTCAATTTCTGTTGAAGAGTGCTGGAGAAAAGGTACGTGTGCATTCATATAGAATAGGACCAACATTTTGAAGTGATTTACCGCTTTGAGCGTTACCTTGTTGTGAATAAACTGTACACTTGCACAATTGACTTTAAGGGCAAAACCCAAATAAACAAGATAAGGTGGGGATTTCATCACCCTTCCTTAGCTCAAAAACCATCTCCAAGTGCACTCACACTTTCCCAAGCCATAACTAAAAATCAATAGACGTTGGCCCTAGGGACATCTCGGACTCACTAAGAGATTAACCGAGGTTGGAAATTGTAAGAACTATACTCCTGTAAAATCAGTGTCTAAGGAAAGTGGATTGAGAGGTAAAGCCTCGAAAGCTCCGTGGTTTGGCGTAATTAGGCCCGTGGCTCTGCCCAGATACCTCCCCCCGAGCTTTACCCTTTCCTGGTCGATTAGCTTATAGTCGAGTTCCTGCAACAACCTTCCCCGGAGAATCGACCAGTTAGGAGTCGTCTAGGTCCAGGTACCTTAGACTAAGGCTTGTGGTTGTTTTTCTTTCTTTTGTTTGTTTTTTCATTCTTTTCGATTGTTTGTTGTTTTTGCGTTGTTTGTGGTGTGCTGCATGCAAGAGTGGGTGAGAGATCCTCAACTTCCAGATTAACAAGAAACATTTCTCTACCCTTGCATCCAGAACCGGTGATGGCGTCGCTTCAGGATAGATTTTACCCGATCAGAACTTCACATCCATCTTGCATAAAACTTCCTGAAGCAAACGGAAATAACTTCGAGTTAAAGCCCCAATTCATTAACACTCTTCCCAAATTTCATGGTTTAGAATCAGAGGACGCATACTTCTTTGTTAGGAAATTTGAAGAAGTATGCCTCATGATGCGTGTACCTCAGCTAGGAGACGATGCCGTTAGGTTACGTTTCATTCCTTTTTCCCTAAAGGACCTAGCTAAGAAGTGGTTGTACAGCTTGGCAGCAGATTCAGTCACGACCTGGGATGATTTCGTCAAGGCCTTCTTGAAGAAATTCTATCCAATTTACAAAACTGCCCTCATTAGGAAGAACATTATGCAGTTTAGGCAAGAACCGAGTGAACCATTTTGGAGATACTTTGAGCGATTCAAAGATCTCCTAGCTCAGTGCCCTCACCATGGTGTGGAGAAATGGCGTCAGTGCCAGATTCTCTATGATGGATTAGATTATCAGACGAAAACCCTTTTGGAAACCATGTGTCAGGGAGGGTTCTTACAGAAGGATGAGAATCAGGGTTGGGATTTATTTGAGGATTTAGCAGAGAAAATCCTGCAATGGGAACCAGCCTCAGAAAAACCTAAGAATTCACAATCTATAGCTTCAAGAGGAGGGCTCCTATCTCTAGAATCATCCATAGCTGCCGAGGCTAAGATTGCTACCCTAATGAGGAGGATAGAGGCTCTGGAAACAAAAGAGCCTGCCAGTGTCAACCAGATCAACCAACCACTAATTCACAATCCGGGTTGTTCATTTTGTCAGGCACCAAACCATATCTTTGAAGAGTGCCCTGTTTTTCATGCCCAGCAAGTGCCACAGGAACAGATGAACGCGGCTTACTCACGGCCGCCTCACAACCCCTACTCACAGACCTACAATCCCGGTTGGAGGAATCACCCAAATTTCTCCTGGGCCCCGAACAATCCTCCCAGGCCTAATTTCTCCAACAACTTTCACCATCCTACTCCTCCACCAACTTTTCCCAGTCAAGCCCCAGCTTCCTCCACCCAAGGCTCACCAATGGAAAAGAAAATCAGTAAATTGGAGGAGAGCATAGAGGCTTTCATAAAGTCCCAAACCGCTTTTATGCAAAACCAGGGACAAACTCTGAACAGTCATTCACAGGCCATATCGAGATTGGAAATGCAGATGAGCCATTTAGCTAGCTCCCTAAGTGAAAGACCAAAAGGTACTTTGCCTAGTCAGCCACTAGTTAACCCAAAAGCCTCCAATCAAGCATATGAAATTCAGGATCCATCAATTAACTAGTGTAATACTGTTCACACACTGTGATCTGGAAAGAAGGTAGACAATCAGGTCTACCAACAGAAAAGTCCTGTCCATCCTGATCCCACTCCAGCCTCCACCTCTGTTAGTTCCTCCCAGCCCGCTCTACAAACATCTGACGAGGACAAAGCTGCTAAAAGTTCATAAGCCTGTAGCACCCTTTCCCAATAGGCTTAGGAACAATAATAAGAATATGCTCATGGAGAAAATGCTAGAGATGTTCAACCAGGTCAAATTGAATGTGCCACTTCTTGACGCTATCCAACAAGTCCCGGCTTATGCCAAATTTCTTAAGGATATGTGTACGAAGAAGAGAAAGACCAATGTGCCCAAGAAAGTGTTCTTGGCAACCAACATAAGCGAAATTCTGTCTGGTCCCATTCCGGTAAAATACAAGGATCCCGGATGTCCCACCATTTCCTGCACCATAGGACAGACTAAAATCAGTAGAGCACTTCTTGACCTAGGAGCAAGTATCAACTTGCTACCTCTCTCAGTATACCAGCAACTTGGGTTGGGTGAGCTAAGCCCAACTAGAGTCACCATTCAGCTAGCTGACCGATCTGTGAAGATCCCGAAGGGGGAAATCACAGACGTCCTCATCCGGGTCGGGGATTTCATTTACCCCGTTAACTTCATTGTGCTTGAGACCCAACCTGTGTCCAATCTTAGGTCTCAAACTCCCGTCATCTTAGGGCGCCCATTCCTTGCTACAGCCAATATCATTATCAACTGTAGGAACGGGTCCATGCGATTGACTTTTGGAGACATGACGAAGGAAGTCAATGTCTTCAATCTTGGAAGACAACCTAGGGATGTCAATGATCAGACTTTTGAGGTCAATTCTATTGAAAACCTGACCAGTGAGCATGAGGAAAGCATGGAGACAGAAACTGAGGCAGAGTTTGATCTGGAGGCTGAGGATTTTATCTAGACCAGATCATAGATTCAGCAGTGGATTGGGCGTCAAGCCCAAGTGTACCCCATCTTAGGATTGAAAGCCCAGAGATTGCCTCCAATGAAGCAACACCTTCCTTAGAGCTAAAAGCCCTGCCTGAACACCTCAAGTATGCCTACCTAGGCAGAGAGGACACCTTGCCAGTCATCATAGCATCCCACCTGACTGAGCAACAAGAGGACAGCTTAATGTCTATTCTGAAAAGACATAGGGAAGCCATTGGATGGACGATGAAGGACATCAAGGGAATAAGTCCAGTCATAGTGCAACATAGAATCCATTTAGTCGATGAAGCAACCCCTAGGAGAGACCCACAACGCAGGCTTAACCCTCTCATGCAAGAGGCAGTTAAGGCTGAAATTCTAAAACTATTAGATAATGGGATAATTTATCCCATGTCTTATAGTCAATGGGTTAGCCCTGTTCATGCGGTCCCAAGAAGGCTGGCTTTATGGTGGTACAAACTGAGGAAAAAGAGTTGGTACAAAAAGACTGCCTACCAAGGTTCGTGTTTGTATTGACTATAGGAAGTTGAATGCAGCTTGATTGGTAGTCAAAAGTGCATTTTTATCATCATATTTACCATCACATTTTCATATTTATTCATTTAATTCTGCACATTTATTAATATTTTGTGATTTATTGTGTGCAGGCCTCGAATTGTTATTTTAGCAATAAGTAAAGCCTAAAGAGCCCAAAAGCCCAGATCCAAGCCCATGTTTGAAGCCCAGGTGAAAAAGCGCAAATACAAAGAGTCAAAATGCAAATACAAGGGCTAAAAGTTGCAAATATCAGAGATTAGGGAAGGATAGACTTCTATCTAACCCTAAACACATGCAGGATGAGGATAAAAGGCCAAGATAAGAAGAAAATTCGTGGGAAGAAGATTTGAAGAAATTTGGATTAAGGGTAACTTGATTACTAAGTTATCTCGAAAATCCAGATTTAAAAGGCCAGGATTACAATTCTAGAAGCAGGCGCCCACATAGATGGACCAGAAGAAGCCACGCGCCAAAGCGCGTGGCCTAACTCCACGAGATTGCCGCGGATCCGCGGCAAAAGCCGCGTTTCCGCGGCAATCTGAGCTTATCCAGATACGAGTTTTCGTGGAGGTGTTGTGATGGGACTCTACTTCCTTCTGCACTATAAATATCACCTGCATTGCAACGTACAGAGCGTCCAGCGTCCAGCAAAGGGCCAAAGTTCAGATTTTTAGGGTTTCTTCTAGGTTTTCTTTTCTTTTGTAATTTTTATGTAAGTGAGGGAGATGGCTTTGTTGAGGGTGACACCGACAGATGATTCTCTTCTCTTCCATTGTAATCAATAAAAAGGTAATTTTTATTTTGTTCTTATGTCGTTGCTTTTCTTTGTTTTCTCTTTCTTTTCTACTGTGTTTCTTTTTGTTGATCTTTGACGAGCACGCGAGCGTTTACCGAACCACAAGTATACCGAAGATTAGTAGGTTCCAACGATATTCCATGGCGATGTTCTCCTCCTCGAGGCGTATCAACTCATGCTTGCCCAAGGCTTGATGACCTAATGCGACAACGGACTGAGTTCGATCCCAAGGTTTATACGTTCAATGCCTCCGAAATAAGGTAGAAAGTGTTAGGTTTCGCATATTTTCTCCAACCAAGGTTAGTTTTCTATTCTTTTCTTTTCTTTTCTTTTTTGTAGATCAAATCCACACCTCTCCAATATTCTTTCCCACAACTCATTGTAAATACCACTTTTCTTTGTAAATACCATCGTGACTAACAAATTAACTAAAAAAGATAAATTTTTAGAGAAACTTGCTTAACGCTTCTATCGCAGTCCCTCCTTGAGGATCACGACCCGCATAGCCCTGCTACCGCGGATTAGAACTGATTCCTCGCACGATCTATTCTTAATCTAATATTCTAATTTTTGTGTGCAGGAAAAATCAGTCAACACAGCTACCCGTAAAGACCACTTCCCGCTACCCTTCAGCGACCAAATGCTTGAGCGTTTGGCTGGACATGAGTACTACTGCTTCCTAGATGGGTACTCGGGATACAATCAAATCCCCATTGCTGCAGAAGACCAGGAAAAGATGACGTTCACCTGCCCGTTCGGAACCTTTGCTTATCGGGGCATGCCTTTTGGATTGTGCAACGCTCCCGCAACGTTCCAACGGTGCATGCTTAGTTTGTTCTCTGACATGGTGGAACGTTTTCTTGAGATTTTCATGGATGATTTCTCCATCTACGGAGATTCATTTGATCAGTGTCTTCATCACTTAGAGTTAGTGCTATAAAGATGCATTGAGAAGAACCTAACTCTAAACTGGGAAAAATGTCACTTTATGGTGAGACAGGGGATTGTCTTGGGCCATGAGATTTCGAGGAGAGGCATAGAAGTGGATAAGGCTAAGGTAGAAGTGATTGCTAAGCTTCCACCACCCAAAAGCATCAAGGATATTAGATCCTTTTTAGGGCATGCTGGATTCTACCGACGGTTCATTAAGGACTTTAGCAAAATCGCGAGGCCCTTAACCAACCTGCTCGCTAAGGACGTGCCCTTTGATTTCAATGATGAATGTTTCAAGTCATGGGGAAAGCTTAAGCAAGAACTGATTTCTGCGCCTATTATTTCTACTCCTAATTGGGCCCAGCCATTTGAAATCATGTGTGATGCATCTGATTTTGCTATTGGCGCTATTCTAGGACATCGCATCGATAATAGGCAGCACGTGATCTACTATTCGAGTAGGACCTTGAATGACGCCCAACAGAACTATACAACGACTGAGAAGGAATTCTTGGCCGTTGTCTTTGCGTTAGAAAAATTTTGGCCTTACTTGTTAGGTTCGAAGATGGTGATTTTTACGGATCACTCGGCTCTGAAATACCTCATGACCAAAAGGAAGCAAAAGCCTGACTGATTCGGTGGATCCTTTTGCTTCAAGAATTTGACTTAGAAATCCGGGATAAACGAGGTATAGAAAATGTGGTCGCTGATCATCTCTCATGAATTCCGAATGCACCAACCATCCAAGCTCCGATCAATGAGGATTTTCCAAACGAGCACATCCTAGCCATTCTTAAGGAACCCTGGTATGCAGACATTGTTAATTACCTGGCCACGGGACAATTACCCGCTGACTGGACAAAGCAAGACCAAGACGCTTCTTTGCCCAAGTACAGTACTTCTTCTGGGAAGAACCGTATCTTTTTAAGTATTGTCCCGACCAAATTATTAGACGATGCATACCAGAGAAGGAACAGAGGAGTGTGCTCAGCTTTTGCCATGACCTTGCATGCGGAGGACACTTCGGTCCCCGCAAGACTGCAGAGAAGGTTCTACAAAGTGGGTTCTACTGGCCCACTTTATTCAAGGACTCATATCATTTTTGCAAGTCATGCGCAAATTGTCAGAAAATTGGGAAATTTCAAGAAGAGACATGATGCCCCTGAACCCGATCCTTGAAGTTGAAATTTTTGATGTTTGGGGTATCGATTTCATTGGGCCATTCCCCAATTCCTTCGGCAACCAGTTCATTTTGGTTGCTGTAGATTATGTCTCTAAATGGGTAGAAGCTGTGCCAACAAAGACGAATGACAACAAAGTGGTTGTCAAATTTCTTAAAGATAACATCTTCTCCCGATTTGTCACCCCTAGGGCGATAATTAGTGATAATGGATCACATTTCTGCAACAGAGTTTTTGAAGCTTTGATGTGAAAGTATTCCATCAATCACAAGTTATCCACTCCGTACCATCCCCAAACAAATGGGCAGGTCGAAGTCACCAACCGACAGATCAAGCTCATTCTGGAAAAGACTGTCAGACAAAACTGAAAGAATTGGTCGGTTAAGCTCAATGATGCATTGTGGGCTTACCGCACTGTTTTTAAGACAGTTCTGGGAATGTCTCCTTATAGAATTGTGTTTGGAAAAGCCTGTCATCTGCCAGTAGAGTTAGAACACCGGGCCCTCTGGGCAATTAAGCAACTCAACTTTGATCTGACCAAGGCCGGTGAACTTAGGAAACTGCAGATTTCAGAATTAGAGGAGATACGGAATGAAGCCTATGAGAATGCCCGAATCACCAAGAGCAGGACTAAACTTTTCCATGACCAAATCATAGCCCGGAAAAACTTTGCACCGGGAGATAAGGTTCTGCTGTATAACTCTAGGCTTCATATTTTCACGGGAAAACTGAAAACTCGTTGGTCTGGACGGTTCATTGTGCGCACTGTTTTCCCACACGGTGCTGTGCTTATTGCAGACCCAAAAAATAATACGGAATTCAAAGTGAATGAGCAAAGACTGAAGCCCTTCTTGACCACTGAGCCTATGACTCCGGATGATAGTGTGCTGACTCTTTTTGCCCCGTCATACACCTAACCACAACAAATACATAAAAATAATAATAATAATAACAAAAAAACTTGTTTATATGCTTACCCTTTCTACATTCTTTTTGACATTAGCCTACTCGCACTTGGCCGGCCCGAGTCCACGAGGGCGGTAACATCCTTTCTTCACCCTATTTCTTGTATTTGCATTTACATGTAATTCATTGAGGACAATGCATTAGATAGGTGTGGGGGATGCTAACACTTTTTCTTTTTCCTTTTATTCTTTCTTTCCAAAAAAAAAAATTCTCTAGATTGAAAAGAAATTTCATACTCTTTATAAAAATACCAAAAGATTGTAGGAATTATGGGAACCTTATTAATGAATCTTTATTTTTGCCTAAATAAATAAGAAAGATTGGTTTGATTAAAAAGTTAGAAGGGATAAGGAAAATAACTCATACCGTTTATTTAACCTTAGTAGAATATGCATAACTCACACACACATGTTTGAGATTTAGAGACAGGACTCTGATAAAAAAAAAAGAAGCTGGATAATTGTGCCTCAAGAAGCATGATTACTCATGCCCAAAAAAAAATCTATATACAATAATGTACAAATAAATCTTGATTTCGTGGCCTACTCCACTTGCATATTTAACCTGAAGGGTGTTTTTCCACCTAGTGCCCTAAGACCATCTGGTTTGGGAGTCATCGGTTTGGTATGTGTTACATAAGTGAAGTAGAAAGCCTAATGGAACCAAGAATAATAAGTAAATATTAATATAATTAAATGATATTCAAAGTTGAGTTGAAAAATCCCAAGCACCTCACACTTACACATATGCATATCTATCTAAAGCAAAATAAAAGAATGAGTTAGAAGTACAAGATCCTTTCTAAATTTAAAGAAAAATCATAGTTTCTTCTTTTATGAAGGCTAAAGTATAAGAGGACTTATGAGGGTTAAACCTAATTCTTACATCATTCGGTCATTTTTACTTAGATGATTGAAAGTTCTTTTTAAAAAAATAAAAATCTTTCTAATAACTAATTTCTTTTCTTTACTTACTGGATTTTGTGGGTGCAATCCGCTGAAAACCCTCAGGAGACAACACTCCTCCTCTAGGGGAAACCTAGAGGTTTAAAGGCTTGTTGCACATGCTCAGTGCAATCGCGTCACCTACGAAAGTGGTATAATAATTTTCTTATTTTTGTTTTGCTCGAGACGAGCAAAAAGATAAGTGTGGGGGTGTGATTAGTCTCTAATTTTGCATAATTTTCATCACATTCTCATATTTATTTCATGTAAAATTCTGCTAATAAAACCTTGCTTGCTTGATCCTAGGTCCATGGTGTGCAAATGAAGAAGAAGACCTAAATCACCATTTAATTGGTGATCAAAAGCCTACCAAGTAGCCATTGACTTTAGAGTGAAGATTTTGTCCGCCCAGGGTGTTAAATCGCAAATCCAGGAGGTCAAATGGACAAGAGACAGCCTGAGCAGCACGATGCCCAAAAACTAGCGCGCGCCGCCCTGCCTGGGCCGCGAAAACGCGGCGCAAGCCACGTTTTCGCGGCCCTTTGGGCGCGCGCGTGCTTGCGTTTTGGGCCACGTGCTGTTCACGTGGCCCCCTTTGCCCTGGTATCTATAAAAACCCCCAGGGTTTTCAGTTGGAGCAGATCCAGAGTTAGAGCACGTTTGTAGTTTTATTTTTAGTTTGTAGTTGTTGTTCTTCTTCTTCTAGTTCTAACTTTAGCCATTAAAGTGATAGAGAGAGAGTGTGTACAAGTTGTATTGGAAGGTGACAAGATGATACAAGTAATTACTTCTCTTTCTTCTTTCCATTTACTAGTTGTTTTCATTTGCTTCCATTTGCTTTTACATTCTTGCTTTAGTGTAACTCCTTCTCTTTATCTCTTTTCTTTTGTTGTTCTTTTCTTCACCATGTGTAACTAACTCCTCCATTGCATGGCTAACTAACTACTAACCCACTAATCTTTAACTACTTGATTGATAACCCGCATGAGTCAATAGTGTCAAACAAGCCTTGTGCAAACGAGAGCTATGGCATCTTAAGACGAGGGTTCTAACTCTAACTTACCTACAAGTATTTACCTTCTTATATTTCATACTTAAATGGTTTTTTTTTGATGATCTATGGGTTTTGTACTCTACTTGTTGTTATAAGCTAGAGACTTTCCTTTTAACTTTGTTGATACCATTAGTGCACTCGTGTCTTCCCGTATTCTCGCCTTCTAATAGATCTTGATATGGGAATGTCCGAGTTTTTGCCGTGTAAAGCAAAGTTATAGGAAGAACTTTCACTCGATTTCCACGTGAATAGTTCCAATACATAAGGGGTAAGCTTGCCTATGATCCATCGTGAGGCACATCTTTAAGAAGTTAGGGATTAGTGGGAGCAATTAGTAGAAAGTTAGCCATGCGTTTTTACCATTAAGAAAAACCCACTTTTACAAACCACCAAAACATTTTCCAACAATTCTTGAAATAACTTGTTTTTTACTTTTCAATTCTTTATTTGGAAACAAAGAACATTTTCTTTTCTTGAACATAAAAGCCGCATCAAGCTTCCATCGCTCTCCTTCCTTGTGGATATGACCCGTATAGCCACTTCGCTACTACGGAAGAATCGCAAAAGCAGTAACTTCGACCCACTCCCTTTCTACTTTTCTTGTGCTTGCTTTTTGCCGGTCACGCATACCGGAGCAATCTTTTCAATTAAAAAGAAAGATACTTTGGCGGCAGAGACTACTTCATCTGCCAAGTCCCAGCCAGCTAGAGGGGGTAATTCATTGACTCAAGCACGTGCCAACAAACAGTACTCGTTCAAGGGTTAGCATGTTGTCTCTCTCTCTCTCTCTCTCTCTCTCTCTCTCTCTCTCTTCAAATTGCATCAATGAATCAACCGGCTCAAGCTTCCAGAGGCGAGGCATCCTGAAGACGTAGGGAAGATAGACGATCTCAACTACTATTTATATCATAGGATGTTGGGACACCCCACCAAAAGCTGCTACATCTTCAAAGATGTACTCTAGGTTCCGATTGATGCGAAAGTGCTCAAACTCCATCCAAAGCAAAAGAAGGTGTCGGCCAATTTGACAGCAATGACACCCCTTCAATTTGGCCGGGGTCTCCCGCTAACATCAATCGAAGTATTTCCCATCCCAAAAGGGGAACTGAGAGTGATCATTGCTGATCCGCACCACCAGGAGGAAAAAGTTCTCGTCTCTGTCCCCACTCCTCAAGAAGAGATCATGTGGGTACATTCCAATCTCGTTTAGAGCCAGTAGTGGACTACTGTGATCAACAGGACGTCCAAAAGTAAAGCAAAAACCTCTTCTCGCAATGTGATGTGCACTTCCTCCAAAGATGTAGAGACCAATGTCGCCTCTCTTATAGATTCTGAAGAAGAGAGAATTATCCTCGCTGCACAGCAAGATACTTCGCTTGTGGTAAGGACTCTATCTGGCCAGTAATACTTCAAAAAGTACGATGAAGCTATGGCTAGCTCATCCTAGTCGGCCAAAGAACCAGCTAAGCAACCCATGAAGCAACCCGTGGAGAAGCAGAAAAAGCTTTGGTACGCCTAGGCTTTTCTGAAAGATAAGGTAGAAGGATCATAAACACCTTATCGTTTTGATGTTTTGGCTCAATTGGCCAACATCCCAGCCATAATCACTCTATACGAGCTCCTGCGACTCTCAAAGTCAACAAGAGAAGCTCCCAGAGAAGCCCTAGCTGATTCAGAGGCTTTCATCGCCCAGATACTGACTGGACCTTAACAGGAGGATGAAGGACATTGCCTCTAAACCTTCAAATGTTTTTCCTGCATAACATTCACTCCTGATGATATGCAGGTCAAAGAGAAACATGATAGACCCTTATACTATACATGGTATATTGGATCATCTGAAGTGAGTCGCATTCAGGTTGATCTAGGAACCGCATTGAGTATCATGCCTAACAGGGTCATGCAGCACTTAGGGATCCCCATTCATCGGCTGAGCGCCACCCAAACTACCATCTATGATTTCAACATCAATGGTACTCGCCCGATGGGAAAGATCAAACTCATATGCCAAATTGGGGACCTGAGATCTGAAATGACGTGTTATGTCATGGATGCTGACACTTCTTACAATTTGTTGCTAGGGTGACCATGGATTCACCAAAACTCTATCGTCCTGTCCACCCTTCATCAAGTTATGAAATACGTCGATGAAGATGGCTAAGTGAAAACATTGATTGCTGAGAAGCATCCGTTCAAGAGGGTGGAGAATTACTTCACTGATTCTGTCCTCTACAAAGATTCTCATAAAACTGATGAGAATCCCCATCGAGAAAACCTTGACGCTGGAAACGAAGCTAATACTGAGCCAGAACCAGAAGAAGAGTGTCTCTGGGAACTAAATCCTCATGTAACAAGCATTGATAAACTTGATTTCAAAAATACCGCCAATATTGAAGGCGAGTAGTTTATCAATGAGAATTTAGATTTGGCTTACCTTTTTGTGTTAGTTTCTGATTCTATACCGTAAGATACTAGTACTGTCTGCAATAGATGCCTTGACATCATTGCACATACCAGTAAGATCATCTCTCATGGTGCATGAAAAGACCAGTGACGTGCAAGGAGCCTTCTTTGAAGCGCCAGCCAAGCATAAGGGTTAGAAGCCAATTCTATTTGGAAGATTCGTGTCTGAGCCAATAACTCGTGAAAGTTCAGAAGACAATGACGAATCTCCATAATTCTCGCTTTGCGGGCCAAGTGCATACCGTATGATGGAGAAAATGGGATACAACCTCACCAAAATGTCTGTTTGAACTTCGATAAAGGAAGATTAACATTACTTAAATCTTTCATGCCAAAAGGGAAAGCCCCCGATGACTATCAGAAAACTCGAAGGGGATTAGGTTGTGTGTCAACGCCAATCCCATCAGACTTCAAGTTTGAAGAGTCTCTATATCATGACCACTCGTCAGACACATCATCATGGGAATCAGATGTCAGTGTTGGCACTATCTTCGGAAATATTTTGGTGAATATGGTTTCATCTAGGCATTTGGAAGATGAAGATGAAGACATTATACAATCAGATACTGATCCTTGGATCAAACACTTGAATACTCTCTGGGATATATGCTTTGAGCAATGTGAACTACCCACAGAGGATAAAGCGACTCAGATCAATCTGGGAAGTGAGGCTAAAACCAAACCTATTTTCATAAGCGAGAGCTTATCGCCCTTCAAAAAAGAAGACCTAATACATCTTATACAAGAGTATATAGATGTCTTCGCTTGAAAAAATGAGGACATGCCTGGACTCGATCCCAAGTAGCCATGCATCCCTTCAAATCAACACGAATGGGAAGTCAGTCAAACAATAACAATGACGGTTCTACCCAGAGATCATGGAGGAAATTGAATTGGAAGTTAAAATACTCATAGATTTTGGCTTCATTAGGAAAGAGCAACACCCTGATTGGGTAGCCAATATCGTTCAAATCCCAAAAAAGAATGAAAAGATCTGAATCTGCATCAACTTTCATGATCTGAGCGTCACTTGTCCCAAAGACGAGTTTTCTCTCCCGATCACGGATGTCATGATTGACAATACGTGTGGTTTCGGGAGGATATCCTTCATGGTCGTCTTCACCGAATATAATTAAATTAAAATGTGTCCAGAAGATGAGAAGCATACATCTTTCAAAACACCACTGAGAGTGTACTGCCACGCCATGATGCCTTTTGGCTTGAAGAATACAGGTGCGACATAAATGCGCCATGAACGATCTTCCACGAGCATATGCACAAGATCGTAGAATGCTATGTAGATGATATTACAATGAAGAGCCAAGATAAAGGTGACCACATAGTAGATCTGAAGAAAGTATTCAACATCATGCGGGCGCATCAATTGTAGATGAACCCCACCGACCAAGTCCTTCCTAGGAGTGGCCAGTGGCAAGTTCCTTGAATTTGTTGTAACATTCAAAGGAATCCACCTCGACTCTGAGAAAGTCCGTGCCATTTAGGAGATGCAACCTCCAAGAAATCTCAAAGACGTTAGAGGATTATAGGAACGTCTGGCCTACATTCGAAGATTCATATCAAATCTTTTAGGGCGTTGCCAACCCTTCACCAAGCTGATAAAAAAGGGAGTCTCATTTGTATTAGATAGTGCTTACCAGCAAGCGTTTAAAGAAATCAAATAATACCTCACGTATCCGCCTATTCTTCCAACTCTAGTATTAGGAAAACCCTTCTTGATATATGTTAGAGCCATGGATCATTCTTTGAGAGCTCTGTTATCCCAGAATAATGACCAAGGACATGAGTAAGCAATTTATTACCTGAACAAGACCATGATCGGGGCTGAGCATCGCTACAACCCGGTCGAAAATGAAAGTCTAGCTTTGGTCTTCGCAATCCAAAAGATGCGACACTATCTTGTGGACCAGACCATTACGTTTCTCTAAGATCAATCCTCTGAGATTGCTTATGCAAAACCATCATTGCTAAATAGTCGATTGGCACAGTGGGCTATATTGCTCTCACAATATGAATACAGCTCCTGCCATAGAAAGCTGTGATGGGACAAGTATTGGCAGATTTCTTAGCTAAACTGTTGGCCCAAAGGCCGTCCATTCTAGTTTTGATGATGATTAACTCATGTAGTTATGTATACTAATAATCTTGTGTTATTTAGTTTCAGATCATTAATCAAATTATTAGTTGGTGATTAGCTTCAACAAGATGATTTGGAAGCTTTCACATGTTGATTCAAGAGCCCGAGCGTCAAAGATCATATATAGCACTTGCTCGGTGGATCAAAGAGTTTTGGATCGAGTCGGCTTGCAGATAGCGCTATACAAGAAGACATCGGTACCTAGTTTAGTTTTGGTTTAGATCCAAATTGTAAAGATTAGAATAGTATGATATGCTCAAGTTCACAACACACACGTTTCATGTTTTGAATATTGGTTTTCGGTTTTTCCGTTTTTGGTTAACCGATCTTGGTTTCATGAATAGATAGATCAAAACAAGTTTACATGGTTTAATGTATATTAGATTTGTTCTATATACATGCATGCTTCATCTTCTTAGACAAACTTAGTTTGATAGTCTATTTCATGTGTTTTATGTTTTGGTATTTTTAACAAAACATATTTTGGAATTAATGACAAAAACATGGATATATATATATGTTTCATGTATATAGGATTATATCCATATACATCATGCCTAAATGTTGTTTAATATTATGTTTTTGTATTTGGATGAGTTTTGGACAAAATGTATTTTCTATTCAAAAATCCAAGTCTTAGAAAATACAGTTTTTGGATTTTGGTAAAAATGATAAGACACAAAAATGTTTCAAAATGTTTGTTATTTGTGATGAAATTTTTATCACAAGTTTATATTTCAAAATAAAATGATAAAACTATTTTTGTGTATTTTTACAAGTTTTTATGGATTTATTAGAATAATTTTTACCCTGTTTTTCTAACCCAGAACAGTGGCTGACAGGCCAGGTCGGTCGACCGACGTGCACAGCCCTGTGCACGTCTGGCAGACACTCGGGACGGTCGACCGGACCAGAGAGCAGTGCTCTCTGTTTTTGGGCGGTCGACCGCACGGTCGACCGGTTGCTGCCAACGGTCAGAATGTGACCGTTGGACGGTCGACCGACCTGTCGACCGGTAGGTCATTTCTGGCAGTTTCTGCTGCCAACAGCTAGTTTTCCAAATGGCCTATAAATACCCCATTGGAAAGAGTTTTTCTCTAAGATTTTTTGTGCGAATTTTTCCTTACTCTCTGGTGTTTTCACAGCAATCAAAAGAAGTTTTTGGACTTAAATTGAACAATCTATTTGGTGTTTTTACTAGGGTTTGGAATATCAAAGAAAAGGGTTTTTGGGAAAAAGAGTTTTGATTCAACTTCTATATCTTGGTTTCAGTTTTTCCCAAGGATTTTCTTTGTGATTTTGATTTCCATTCCATTGGTTTTCTCCACACTTGAGATACATCTACTCTCTTTTTCTATAGGATCTTTATGTGGGAGAAAGAGATTGTTTGTGGTTGTTGTTTAGACAACCAAGTTGAAAACCCTTCATTTGCTTGGTTTTGTGCCTTTCCCTCATTGTGTTGAGGAGGTTGTGCATTTGGTTGTATCCCTCAAGTGGTGAGGTGATCCTTGTGTAAGCTTTGTGCTAATCCCTCAAGTTGTGAGGTGATTGTTTGTTGGCTTGAAGTTGTGCCTCAAGGAGGAGGTTGTGTTTGTAAGGAGAGGAGTTGGGTACTCCTTGTAATTGTTATTGCCCCAAATCCTCGGTGGAGGTTCCCTTTGCGGGAGTCCTTTGTGGACAAGCTAGTGGAGTTGAAATCCTTCTGTGTGAAGGCGGGGATGTAGAGCTGGGTGCTCGAACCTCGAAACATATCTTGTTGTTTGCGCTTGATCCCTTGACTCTTACTCTATCTCTCTCTCTCTTTACTTTGTGCCTTGCATCATTTCACATTGATTATTCATACTTATATGCTTGGCTTGGTTGTGTGTGCATCACTCATTTAGTGAAATTGCAATTAGTTTTTAAATTCCGCATTAAGTTGACTAGATTAGCATTATCACCTATTCACCCCCCTCTAGGTGATTTTCAATTGGTATCAGAGCCTCCGCTCCTGATATTTAGGTTTAAGCACCTAGGAGTGAGATCTTGGTTTGCTAATCTTCATTTGCATATTTCTTATTTGCACACATTTAGTTTGCATTCATGGATAGCCCTCCTATATTTGATTTTTCTAGATATGATTTTTGGAAGGCCAAGATGAGTAGTCATTTAAAAAGCCTAGGTCATCTAGTTTATCAAGCCACTACTATAGAATCCTTCCCAAATGCTAGCAAGCATAGAAAGGCCAATGCATTAGCACTTAAAACACTTAGAGCATCTCTTAATGAAGATCTTTTACCGGTGTTTGATCATTATGATTCGGCTTTTGCAGTTTGAAGCATATTGACGTCTCCCGAGCTTCCAAGGATCACTAACAAGTTGAGGAGATCTAGGAGAGACAAGTCCGACGAGCATTGCCTCATGGTCCAAGGGAGAGACTCCCTTGAGGTACAATCAGATTCTCAACTAGATGATAACTCTAGTTCATATTGCTATGGATGCTTAGAAGTTTAAACTTTAAATGTAGAACTTACCTCTAAGCTTGAAAATTTTGTGGAAAAACATGACCTTTTGAAAAAGAATCATTTTGATTTAAAAGAAGAAATGAAGGATTTGTGTTCAACTTTTGAATCGGTTTTGCAAGAGAAAGAAGAGATTACTAGTGAACGTGACTCACTAAGATCTCAACTAGACCTTACCCTAAAAGAGATTGATGTTTTAAAAGGCAAAAATGATTGTGATGATGTTGTGAAAAACAATGAGGTTTTATCTTTTAAATGGGATTTTGTTTTAAAAGATAACCTTGTTTTGAAAAATGAAATTGATTTCATTACAAAAGAATTGGATTTAGTTTTAAATAAAAATAAATCCTTGCAAAATGACTTAGATTCTCATGTTTGTCATGCTAGTGTAGCTTCACCTAGCACATCTTTTGCATGCTCCACTTTATCTTCTACTAGTATTGAAAATGACATAAATATTTTGAAGAAAAGTGTAGATTGTTTGGGCTCCACTTTGAGCCAATGTACTTTGAATCATACACGCTTGGAAATCTTGGTTCGCAAGAAACAAGTTCCATCTTTACATGTACACCCATCACGGCATACACATGCTCATCACGGACACAACCATAACATGTATGCTAATGTGTACACTTGTACACATTGTGGTCGTAAGGGCCACCTTGTTAGATTTTGCTATGATCGTTTACATATTGAAAATTTAGCAAATAATCTTGTTTGGGTTAGGAAAGATACTAACCCCTATGGACCCAAAAGAAAATGGGTACCAAAGAGCACCCCTTTGATTTTTGATGTAGGAGTGGGCTCTCGCATAACGTGAGAGTATTGGTGCATTGAAGTGGATGCGTTCTGTGCTTAAAGAAAACAATTTGGATGCATCACTTTCAAGGGGAGTTTGGTGGAGAGAACCACCATTGGTTTGGAGAACTAGAGAGGTGCCTTCATCGGTTTTGGTATCAATCTCTAACTCCCTTTATATTTGCATGCTTCTTATGTTCTTCGATTTATAGCATGCCATGGTTTATTGTTCATTATGCTTATACTATGTTTATTAGATTATTAATATACATGTTTAGTTACTTGAAACACTTCTTGCTTATATGGATTTATATTTATGTGTTCTCACCTTGTTTTTAACTAATATGTATGCACTAAATCTAATGCACATGCATATTCATAATGACCATATGTACGTTTATGATTTTTGTTTTAATGCTTCATGATTTGAATATATGTTTAGATGTTAGTTTTCATGAAAACTAGGATTTATACTTGTACATAGTATAGTCTAGTTTTGATGATTCATGCATTCTAACTTGTATTCCTCATTTTGAATATGTTTCTATGATCATGTGTTTTAACTTCATGTATATGTCTATCTTGTCCAAACTATTGATTATACATGTACATCTATGAGCCACGTGCCTTCATGCATATACTTTTGTGGACTCATTATGTTTAGGATATGTATGTATACTTTAGTTTGTACATGACATACATATGCCTTGAAGTTTAAATCGTTTTGATGAGTTTCATGTTTTTAGGTAATTTCATTGGTAAAGAAAATTTAGTTTTTCATGTGTTAATGTTTTTAAGGAATTTCAATTGAGCTTAATTGAATATTTTCATGTTGATATGTGTCACATAACACTTGTTCACTCACTTTATTATGTTTCTCATTATTGTGTTTTCATGAGTATGATATGGGCTTTATGGACTTTGAGTGTTTAGTGATCATGTGATTTACATGTGTTTCATGAAAAACAATTTTGTTTTATTCCTTACTTGAAGGATTTCGTACTAGTTTAAAAGTTTTTCCATTTAACTAGTTCGTATTCTTCACTATGGTAGAGATTTTCAAACACACTTTATTTTCAAACCTATTTTTTTGAAACCCCTACCTTCAACGGGCGGATGGATGGGAGATCATGCTCATGTATGCTTTATATTGAAAATAATTTTAAACTTAAACATGATTGGGAGGATAGGAATATGAGATATGCACTTGATATTATTGTTGTTTCAATTGATATCATTGGATTCTTTCAATAGGTATCAATATAGACATTTTTGTATACTCATATTTTTTTTTTGTGTATGTATGCTTGCACTTCAAAGAATATCAATTTCAATTGGTATCTACTTTTCATACATATATATGTTTTATTTGTGCTTATTATATCCCTATATCTTTAAGCACAAGATTTTGTTTATGCTAAGCTTGAGCTTCAACTTTGTTTCAATTGATTTAGCTTTCAATTGGTATTCTTAATTCAAACCTTGTTTTCCAATTGATTTTTCAATTGATTTTTTTTAAACAATGCGTAGGCTTGTTAAAATAAAAGTGTACATTATTTTTGTTGGTATTTCATAAAGGGGGAGAAAATCTTGTATTTCATCTTTCAATTGGTATTTTGTATTCCACTCCCTTACTTTATGATAGAGAATAATAATTTCAATTGGTATTAAGATTTATGTTTAGAAATTCAAAATTTGTAATGTTTAATTTCAATTGATATCAAAATTGTTTATTTACAATTGATATGATATTTGTTTACTTATCAATGGTATCCAGATTTTTGTTTTTCAATTGGTATAGTTTCACTTTTAATTGGTATCAATATGCACTTCCTTGACACATTTTTATTGATATCATATTTGAATTTAGACAAAAAGGGGGAGAACATCCCTTGATTGATTCCTTGTTTTGAATAAAAAGAAGAGAAGAATATGTTTTTATTAGTTTTGTTTTGTCTTTAACCCCTTTGTTGATGATTGACAAAAGGGGGAGAAGAATTTGAGTTTATATGCATGTTTGTATGCATGTTTTATGTTTTTTTTATTAAGTTCAATAGTTTTGTTTTTATGTTTTTATTAGTTCAAAATTGGTATCAAAGCATTATTTAAAGAACATGTTTAGTTTTGGTATCAAGAGCTTGTAAAAGAGGTCATTAGTTTTGTTTTGCATATATTAAAGTTTAATTGGTATCTAGAGCAATGTTTATTTGTTTTTGAAATTTCATTGGTATCTAGAGCCTTTTATTGTTTTATGCATGTTTCGTGTTTCATATTCATTGCATATTTATGTTTATTTGTTTATGCATGAGTTAAGGGGGAGCTTCTTTGAAGCTTAACTTTAATCCATGCATATATAACTCCATGAGTTTTGTCATCATCAAAAAGGGCGAGATTGTTGGCCCAAAGGCCTTCCACTCTAGTTTTGATGATGATTAACTCATGTAGTTATGTGTACTAATAATCTTGTGTTATTTAGTTTTAGATCATTAATCAAGTTATTAGTTGGTGATTAGCTTCAACAAGATGATTTGGAAGCTTTCACATGTTGATTCAAGAGCCGAGCGTCAAAGATCATATTAGCACTTGCTCGGTGGATCAAAGAGTTTTGGATCGAGTCGGCTTAGAGATAGCGCTCTACAAGAAGACATCGGTACCTAGTTTAGTTTTGTGTTTAGATCCAAATTGTAAAGATTAGAATAGTATGATATGCTCAAGTTCACAACACACACGTTTCATGTTTTGAATATTGGTTTTCGGTTTTTTTCCGTTTTTGGTTTAACCGATCTTGGTTTCATGAATAGATAGATCAAAACAAGTTTACATGGTTTAATGTATATTAGATTTGTTCTATATACATGCATGCTTCATCTTCTTAGACAAACTTAGTTTGATAGTCTATTTCATGTGTTTTATGTTTTGGTATTTTTAACAAAACATATTTTGGAATTAATGACAAAAACATGGATATATATATATATATGTTTCATGTATATAGGATTATATCCATATACATCATGCCTAAATGTTGTTTAATATCATGTTTTTGTATTTGGATGAGTTTTGGACAAAATGTATTTTTTATTCAAAAATCCAAGTCTTAGAAAATACAGTTTTTGGATTTTGGTAAAAATGATAAGACATAAAAAATTTTCAAAATGTTTGTTATTTGTGATGAAATTTTTATCACAAGTTTATATTTCAAAATAAAATGATAAAACTATTTTTGTGTATTTTACAAGTTTTTATGGATTTATTAGAATAATTTTTACCCTGTTTTTCTGACCCAGAACAGTGGCTGACAGGCCAGGTCGGTCGACCACACGGTCGACCGAACCAAGGCCGGTCGACCCAGCGGTCGACCGACGTGCACAGCCCTGTACACGTCTGGCAGACACTTGGGACGGTCGACCAGACTAGAGAGCAGTGCTCTCTGTTTTTGGGCGATCGACCGCACGGTCGACCGGTTGCTGCCAACGGTCAAATTTGACCGTTGGACGGTCGACCGACCGGTCGACCAGTAGGTCATTTCTGGCAGTTTCTGCTGCCAACGGCTAGTTTTCCAAATGGCCTATAAATACCCCATTGGAAAGAGTTTTTCTCTAAGATTTTTTGTGCGAATTTTTCCTTACTCTCTGGTGTTTTCACAGCAATCAAAAGAAGTTTTTGGACTTAAATTGAACAATATATTTGGTGTTTTTGCTAGGGTTTGGAATATCAAAGAAAAGGATTTTTGGGAAAAAGAGTTTTGATTCAACTTCTATATCTTGGTTTCAGTTCTTCCCAAGGATTTTCTTTGTGATTTTGATTTCCATTCCATTGGTTTTCTCCACACTTGAGCTACATCTACTTTTTTTTTTCTATAGGATCTTTGTGTGGGAGAAAGAGATTGTTTGTGGTTTTTGTTTAGACCACCAAGTTGAAAACCCTTCATTTGCTTGGCTTTGTGCCTTTCCCTCATTGTGTTGAGGAGGTTGTGCATTTGGGTTGTATCCCTCAAGTGGTGAGGTGATCCTTGTGTAAGCTTTGTGCTAATCCCTCAAGTTGTGAGGTGATTATTTGTTGGCTTGGAGTTGTGCCTCAAGGAGAGGTTGTGTTTGTATGGAGAGGAGTTGGGTACTCCTTGTAATTGTTATTGCCCCAAATCCTCGGTGGAGGTTCCTTTGTGGGAGTCCTTTGTGGACAAGCTAGTGGAGTTGAAATCCTTCTGTGTGAAGGCGGGGATGTAGAGCTGGGTGCTCGAACCTCGAAACATATCTTGTTGTTTGCGCTTGATCCCTTGACTCTTACTCTATCTCTCTCTCTTTACTTTGTGCCTTGCATCATTTCACATTGATCGTTCATACTTATATGCTTGGCTTGGTTGTGTGTGCATCACTCATTTAGTGAAATTGCAATTAGTTTTTAAATTCCGCATTAAGTTGACTAGATTAGCATTATCACCTATTCACCCCCCTCTAGGTGATTTTCATAAACATCCAGACCTAAGAGCAAGTATACTTTATGAAGATCTCCCAGACAAGATTGCTGAAGTTTGCATGACTCAAACATCCTTCGAAGAACAAGTCTGGCAACTACTCTTCGATGGGGCATCAAGAACGGGTCCCAGAGGAAACATTATAGTAGGAGTGGGGGTAGTGCTAGTATCGCCACAGAACTACGTCAACTCACACATTTTCTTAACTGAGTCGTATTCCAATAATGTTGCGAAATACAATACGCTCTTAATTGGAATGCAACTTACAGAAGAGATTGGCGTCAAATATCTCGAAGCATACAGTGATTCAAAATTCATCGTCAGCTAAGTCTGAGGGGAGTATGAAGTCTGACATGAAAACTTAGTACCCTATCACAATGCGACTATCAACATGGCTGAGAAGTTCAAGAGGTTCTACATCGACCATGTACCTCGCCAATATAATGCAAATGCAGATGCATTGGCATCCCTCGCCGCTTCATGGGCTCTCGCAGCCGGAGCGGCAGAAAAGTACTCGTCTACAGTCATGATTTGTACTGTCCAAAATTCGCCCTTGAAGACAATCGGACTCTAGGTGAGATCTTCAACTCAAATTGGTTCTCAAAACTTCAATAGATCTAGAATCCAGGGATTGACGATTTCCATTCTTCAATTTCTTCTTATACAGCATACTGCCAGACGATCTAAAGGATGCAGCTGCAATCAAGAGAAAAGCGTCTTGATTCTACTACAACGCGATTACGCGAACTTTGTATTATCGATCGTATGATGGAATCTTATTCTGTTGCCTTTCACACAAAGAGGGACAAGAAGCCCTCATGGAAGCTCATGACGGTATTTGCAGAACTTACCTACCAGCACGCAAACTTGGGGACCGTCTCTAAATACATGGCTGCTATTGGCCAAAGATGGTTTCTGATGTTATCACCTACGCTAAAGCGGTGTCACGCCTGTTAGATTCATGGTGACTTCATCCATCAAGCACTAGGTCATCTCCATCCAACATCTTTTTCCTAGCCATTTGAGATGTGGGGCATGGATATCATCGGACCCATTGCCCCTCCAACATCCAAAGGACATCGATTCATCCTGGCTATAATCGATTACTTCTTAAAATGGGCAGAAGTCATCCCCTGAAGGAAGTGAAAACATCTGCATGATCAAGTTCATCAAGCATCATGCCCTATCCCGCTTTGGCATGCCCCAACGAATCATCCACGATAATCCACCCTAATTCATCAACCAGGCATTTTAGAGATTCTGTAAAAAATTCAGAATCTAAAGTGTGTCTTCAATAGTATACTACCCAGCTGCCAATGGCCTTGAAGAAGCCTTTAACAAGATCATTGGCAAACTTCTCAAGAAGTTCATCTCGAAAAGTCAATGCAACTGGGATGAGAAATTGGGTGAATGTCTCTAGGCTTACTGCACAATGGTGAGAACCCCAACGAAAGCCACTCCATTCTCTTGGTATATGGATGTGAAGCCATACTATCATTGGAGATTCAAATTCTATCCTTACGTATTACCTTAGCAATAGAGATGACACACGAGGATAAGCATCGACTGCATCTCCAAGAGTTGGAAGCTTTGGATGATAAACGACTTCATGCTCAATAAGAAATCGAGCTCTACCAAGCTCGAATCACAAAAGCCTTCAACAAGAATGTCAAAGAAACGAATTTTCAAGAAGGCGATCTTGTCTTAGCTGTCAAAGGACCCATGGTCATGACACATAAGATCAAAGGTAAATTCCAGTCTAAGTCGGAAGGACCATATGTAGTAAAGACGGTCGACTCGAACGGAGCCTACCGCCTTACAAACTCAAATGGTGATGACTCATGATGCCAACCAATAGGATATTTCTGAAGAAGTACTTCTTTTGATCAAGTTAACATCACACTTCTGATAGAAGATTCACCCTGATCAGTCATATAAATTAGAATTTGGGATATAAGATGCTTGGGAGAATGCCAAAGAAAAGTTTCCTCATTCAATGGATCACGACCGATTGACGCTGAGTCGACCGAACATTGGTGACATTATGATGCATGATGTCAACATTGAAGAAATGACAAAGTTGAAAACTCTAATTTTAGCCTTCTCACTCTTCTCATGATGAAGTTAACACTACACCTCTATTCAAAGCTTCACCAGGATCAATCAGATGGGTTAGGGTTTGGGATCTAAGGTGTTTGGGAGAGTACCAAAGCCAAAGAAAAGCTTTCTCACTCAATGGATTATATCACGATTGGTTGAGAATGAGCCGATCGAACATCAGTGTCAAATGATGCATGATGTAAACATTAAAGAAAAGACAAAGTAAGATGCCATTTTTAGCTTTTTCACTGTTCTCTAGTACATAAACTTGCACTCACCTTCAATTTAGAAGAATAGGTCATATTTTGAAGTCGAGTATGGCTAAGAAACAGTTATAGATACTCTTCTTCCTGATCATTCCTCTTCTTCCTGAAGGACAGATTATCTTGCCTGACTTTTCTATATATAATGGTGGCATGTCTCCCTTCTCCTGTTATATCGATTGAAGCTCGATGCAATGACAAAGCATCTAAATAGTCAGATGAACTGATAGAATGAGTTTATCTGATGGCTTATCAAGCCAAACTTATTGAAGAGGGTTTGGACGCATCTTTGCAGAACCTTTCTAGTGTTTTTGCATTCAAAACAAATATGGCAACCGAATGAGGAACAAAGAGGATTCCATAAGGAACGTTAATTTTCTGGACAAAATCCCCACGGAGCTTTACACTGACTTCTTTAATCCCCAACAAAATTTTTAGAAGTCATGAAATATGGCTACTTCAAGTGACACAGCAATCCAACACCTTCGACGACCAAGGATAGAGGAAAGAGTTTGCTTTTAAACCAATGGAAAATTTGACAACTCATCATGCTAAGGGGAATAGTGTGGCTAGCCCAACTCAAATGGTAGTAGGTAAAGGCATACCAAATCTGTTGATACCTGAGGTTTGCTAAAAATCCTAAAGGACCTAACCCCACCTATTCCCACCAGAATCCCTTACCAATTCCCTTTCATGGAATGATAGGCCTACAAACTGTATTTATTTTTTCAAGAAATGATTACAGATTTACCCTGTCATGTTAACACTATACCTCTGACAGTAAAACTTCAATATATCTCCAAGGGTATAACTCTTACTTGTCAATTCTCTCCAATAGAATGACGGATCCACTAAACATCGCTCAAATCGTAAAACCAATTCCGGTCAAGTTAACACTACACCTCTGACCAAACGTTGCTCAAATCACAAAACAATTTTGATTAAGTTATAAGTTAACACTACACCTCTGACCAAATTTGCCTAACCGGTAAAAACACATACCTTCTAAGTTAATATCACACCTATGGCAGTCATTTTCTCAATTTTCTCAAAGAAAATAAGACTTGCAGTGCTAAGTTTAATATCATACCTCTAGCACTCATCTCGCTGTCAAGTTAGCATACACCTATGATAATGAATTTTTTAGATTTCTTCAGCAGAAAATGGGACATATGGTTAATACGACACCTCTCCAATGCTAAGTTAATATCACATCTCTGGTATTTATCACTGTTAAGTTGACATTACACTTCTAACAGTAGTAATTTCAATTTTTCTAATGGGAACAAAATCTCTGGTTAATATTACACCTCTCCAGTACTAAGTTAATTAATACCTCTAGCACGCAAAATAAGTCTTTGTCATGTTAATATCGCACCTCTAACAGTAATCTCTCTCGATTTCAAACTCCCCTAGTGAAGTTATCTAATCATTATTTGCTAATTTAATATCACACCTTTGATAATTAAAACTCTTTGCTTTGTCCAGTGTAGTTTTCTAATGAAAAGGGAAACAAACATGATTCAAAAAGTAGAATTTATCACTTTTTATTCCAATAAAAAAATGGGTAAAGTGATATTAGCGCAAATCTCGACCCAATCTAAGCGAGACATGTGTCCAAACGTGACACTCACGATTCAATAGACATTTGCATCTAGAAGCTTCGAGTGTGACTTTCACGTCTCACGCACAACAGCCAAAAACATCTCAAGCACATCAATGTGAGCTGTCTCTACGTCAAATGACATTCGCGTCTTCATTGAAATTCGCGTCTAAAGAGAACAACTGCGACATTCACGTCTACATTAACGAGAGATGCGTCCTCTCTCCCAATACAAAGAATGTGTCATTGTTGCTGCAATCAGTTCAACAGCACACTAGCAAAGGCAATCGACAACTCTACTGATTCAACAGTACACCGACAACCAAATCAGAGCTCAGATAAGTTCTAAACTATGTATTTAGATACTTACAATGATCATCCCTGCAGGCTTCAAGCAGTTCAACGTATACTCACGAAGACCAAAATCCAGACAAGATCAAGCTCAGAGCAACTCAAAAGATGGCCAGTCCACACATAGGAGCCTATATCAACATGAAGTCTAAAGAATTTTGAAATCCGTCTCAGTCAACCGGAGTTTCAAAACGTTGGAGGGGGTTCTGTAGGTTGTCTAAAAATTACTGAAGACAAGTCCTTAGATGCAGGCTCACTCTAACGCGAAGGTCGCGTTTCAATACAAAACGTGAACCTCGCGTCCAACTTCAAATGTAGACCTCAGCCAGCTCCGCGTTCTAACTCAAACGCAGAACTCAGCCAATTTCACGTCTCAACTCAAACGCGAGACTGTGAGCTCCGCATTTTGACAACAAAACAGAGCCCATGAGGGTCGTATTTCTGTTATAACTGTCAACCATTGCTTAGTCAATTACACCGATGTAATGAGGCTATTAATCAACATTGCTGAGGAATTTTAGGAGACAATTCTATCCCAAAGAACCCCTATAAATAGCTATGAAAGCTATGAGAAAAAAGAGGGGAGAAGAAGATCTCAATTAAGAAAAGGAGGAGAAAAATCTTAATTGTTGAAGTTCTTGAAGCCTAGAGAGTTTAACTCTTTTCTTAAATTTGCTGAGTACAAATTATAAAATCTCTTGGAGATTCAATCACTGATAAAAGTTGTGCACTTCACCAGTGACTAGAAGAGAAGATACAAATGAGAAGCTTTGATCAGCTAGTCAACAGAAGATAAGAATCACCTTCCATCGCTACAGGAAGAACCTGACACAAAACAAAGAGGAGATCCACTCAAGCCCTCCTCTCTTTTGTAATCAAGAGTTGTTCTGATGTAATTTTCATCCATTCAAATAAATTTGCAATAAACACATTTTCGATAAAAAAAACCACATCCCTGTCTCTTTCAATTTCCATGCCAAATATCATTTTTACTTCGCCTAGAATTTTCGTCTCAAACTCGGAAAAAAACTATTTCTTTAAAATTATTAATCACTGATCTACTCTTGAAAGTAATGAGTATATCATCAATATATAGCAACAATTAGATATACTATCTACTTGGTAACTTGTTGTAGTAAATACATGTGTCATATTTACTTCTTACGTACTTCTTGTCACGCATAAAGCTGTCAAATCGCTTTTATCATTGCCTCAGAGATTGCTTCATTCTATAAAGCGACTACTTCAGCTTACAAATCAGATTTTCTTTACCTACAGCTTTAAATCCCACTGGCAGAGTCATAAATATATCCTCTTCAATATCACCATGGAGAAAGGCGATCTTCATATCGAGCTGATCCAGCTTCAAGTCGTATTATGCCACCAATATCAACAATATCCTAATGGAATAGTGTTTTATAATGGGTGAGAAGACCTCATTGTAGTAAATACCTTCTCTCTGTGCGTAACCTTTTGCTACCAATCTGGCCTTGTAGTGAATAATATCTTCATCTTCAGATCCTTACTTCTTAGCATACCTCACTTGTAAATAATGACATTCTTCCCCTTGGGCAATTAAGATAATTCTCAAGTGTCATTCTTATGAAGAGAGTTCATCTTTTCCAACATAGCTTCCTTCCACATCTCAGACTCAGAACTGATTTTGTTCTCGATATGTAGATGGAATAGTATCTTCAATGACCGGAAGTGCGTACGTCATAATCATATCTGTAGTGAGCCGCGCAGACTTCTGTGGCTTTCTGTTTCCTCGTCCAACTGAAACAAAATCTTGGATCTGACCCTTAATTTATCATTGATTCTCAGTGTCTTCAGCTCATCAGCTACATGATTCCCATCTTGTGTCACTGTTAGTAAAGTCTCGAATGATACTGAACTACCTGGAGTACGTGATGTGCATCACTCTCTACCAACTGTGATACCTTTGTGTTCTTCTTACTCTCCATCTGCAGAGAGCCAGTAGGCTTCATCATTGAAGCCTTGTCAAATGTGACATTACTGCTCAAAATTGTCTTCTTGTCTTTCGGATCTAATATTTTATAGCCTTTAACTTCTCTTTTAAACCCCCAAAATACACCTTTTTTCGCTCTTAGTTCTAACTTGTCTTCCTCAACATGGTAGTAGGCAGGACATCCAAATATCTTAAGCGAATTATAGTCTTGAGCAGCAACCCCTGACCAAACCTCCATGGAAGTTTTACCTCTTATCGCAGACAATGACAGCCTATTTATGAGATGACATGCATAAATTAATGCAAAAAGATGTTGTCAATCTAGAATTTGATAACATATGTCAAACTTTCTCCAGCAAGTTACAATTCATCCTTTCGGCCACCCCATTCTGTTGCGTTGTTTCTCTAACTGTGAAGTGCCTCTCTATGCCCTCGTCACGATATAGTTGTAGGAAATGATTACAACTGTACTTACTACTATTATCTGAATAGTGTACCTTAATTCTTGTGTGCTTTTCTATATGCTTCTTCCACTCTATAAACAAATTTAGGGCTTTCCCTTTGTGTCTCATAGTGTACACCCAACAACACTTAAGAGAAATTATCAATAAATGACATAAAGCAATGCATACCTCCAAGTGATATTGTCTTGATAGATCCTCAAACATCCGTGTGAACATAATCAAGAATCCACTCTATGCAGTGAGTAGCGGTACCAAACTTCACCTTGGTCTTCCTGCCAATGATGCAGTATTCAAAAACTCCAATTTGCAGGTCTTGGCACCCTTCAACAATCCTTACTTTTCAAGAGCTTGCGAAGTCTTCTCACCTGTGTGTCCCAGCCTCATATATCATAGCATGGTCAAATCATCACCTGAATTAACTGAAGTTTCCAGTTGCCTCATAACGTTATTACTCTCAAGTAATAGAGATTATTACACCTGACCCCCTTCAACACAACCATAGAGCCTGAGTATCTTGAGAACTTCATCTCTATCAAAAAACTCTAGATCATGTGCTTCTAAAGCTCCAATTGAGATAAGTTTCTTCTTCATTTGAGGAATGTATCTCATATCTTTCAGCTCTCTCATCATCCCATCGACCATCTCGATAAGAACTGTACCTACTCTATCAATCTTGTAGGTAAAATCGTCACCCATCTGCACCAAATCACGTCTAGCTTCTCTAAACTAGCAAACCAATCCCGCTTAGGGCAAATATGGTAGGTAGCGTCCGTATCAGATATCCACTCAGAGACATCTGAGTAGAAACTGTAGGGATAGCGATAGTAAGTGAAATAGTTGATGAGCCAGAATCTGAACCATCCACAAGTGAACCCTGTTGGCCCAAAGGCCTTCCACTCTAGTTTTGATGATGATTACTCATGTAGTTATGTGTACTAATAATCTTGTGATTTTAGTTTCAGATCTTTAATCAAGATATTAGTTGGTGTTTAGCTTCAACAAGATGAATTGGAAGCTTGCACATGTTGATTCAAGAGCCCGTGCATCAAAGATCATATATAGCACTTGCTTGGTGAATCACGTTTGGACCGAGTCAACTTGGAGACGGCGCTCTACAAGAAGACTTAGGTATCCTTAGTTTTAGTTTTGAGTTTAGAACCTAATTGTAAAGATTAGAATAGTATGATAATGCTCAAGTTCACAACACACACGTCTCATGTTTTGATTATTGTTTTTGGTTTTTCGGTTTTAGGTTTAACCGATTTTGGTTTGCATGAATAGATATTATATCAAAACAAGTTTACATGGTTTAATGTATATTAGATTTGTTCTATATACATGCATGCTTCAACTCTTAGACAAACTTACTTTGATATACCTATTTCATGAGTTTTATGTTTACAACAAAACATTTTTTGGACTTAATGACAAAAATCATGATATATATATGTTTCTTGTATATTGAATTTCTATTCATATACAATATGCTTCAAAATGTTTAAATATCATATTTTTGTATTTCAGATAGGTTTTGGACAATGTGTATTTTCTATTCAAAATCCGAGTTTTAGAAAATACAAGTTTTGGTTTTTGATAAATATGATAAGATACAAAAATAGTTTTAATTGCTTGATATTTGAGTCAAAACTTTTATCACATGTTTATATATCAATGCAAAATGCTAAAACTATTTTTGGGATTTTTAGTAATTTATAAGAATTTATTTGACATTAATTTTCCTCAGATTTCAGACCTGACTTTTGTCTGCCAGGCTTGGCCGGTCGACTGGTACGGTCGACCGCACCAAAGAAGCCAGTCGACCGTTCCGGTCGACCGACGTGCACGGATACGTGCACGCTGGCTGACTCTGTATCCGGTCGACCGAAGCGGTCGACCGACGGAGAGCTGTTGGCTCTCAGGAATTCTCGGTCGACCGAGGCGGTCGACCGGTAGCCACAACGGTTCAGAATTTGACCGTTGGCGGTCGACCGGGCCGGTCGACCGGCAGGGTAAATCTGGCAAATATTCTGTAAACGGCTAGTTTTCTAAATTGCCTATAAATACCCCATTTGAGAGAGTTTTCTCTAAGAATTTTGGGCTAAAATTTTCTATCTCTCTGGTGTTTTTGCTGCAAGAAAAAAATAGGTTTTTGGATTCAAAGTGAACAATCTTTTGTGTTTTTGATTAGGGTTTGAAAAACCAAAGAAAAGGGATTTTGGGAAAAGCTTTTGTTTGAACTTCTATATCTTGATTTCATTTGTTTCCCAAAGGTTTTTCTTTGAGTTGCTGGTTTCATATCCCTTGGTTTTCTCCACACTTGAGCTAAAAATCTACTATCTATATCTATAGGTTATTTGTGTGGAAGAAGAAGTTGTTTGTGGTTGTTGTTGTGACCACCAAGTTGTAACCCAATCTTTTCTTAGCTTTGTGCTTTGGGTTGTATCCCTCTAGTTGAGAGGTGATCCTTGTATTGGTTGGTGATTGGGAGTTTGTTGTATTGGTTTGAAAATTTGCCTCAAGGAGGAGGTTGTGTTGGTTGGCTTGGATTTGTGCCTCAGGGAGGAGGTTGTAAAGAGAGGAGTTGGGTACTCCTTGTAAAGGGTCCTAGGTGGACGAGCTAGTGGAAATCCTTCGTGTGTCGAAGGCGGGGATGTAGAGCTGGGTGCTCGAACCTCGATAACATATCTTTGTGTTTGCGCTTGATCCATTGGCTCTCTCTACTCTCTCTTTACTTTGTGCCTTGCATCAATTTACATTGCTCATTCATATTTGCTTGGCTTGGTTGTGTGCATCACTTGTTGATAGCACTTGTGTGTAAATTGTAATTAATTTTTAAATTCCGCATTTAGTTCATAGATTAGCATTGTCACCTATTCACCCCCCCTCTAGGTGACTTTTCAATTGGTATCAGAGCTAGTGCTCCTGATATTTAGGTTTAACCACCTAGGAGTGATCTTGGTTTGCTAATCTTCATTTGCATTTTCATTTGCACTCATACTAGTTTGCACTCATGGCTAGCCCTCCTATGTTTGACCATTTTAGAATTGACTCTTGGAAGGTTGACATGATTAGACATCTAAAAGGACTAGGACATTTAGTTTATCAAGCCATCACTATAGAATCCCTCCCTAATAGTAGCAAGCATAAGAAGGCCAATGCATTAGCCCTTAGGACACTTCTAGCATCTCTAAATGAACATCTTTTACCTATTTTTGATCGCTATGATTCGGCTTTTGCAGTTTGGAGCATCTTAACGTCTCCCGAGCTTCCAAGGATCATCAACAATTTGAGGAGATCCAAGAGAGACATGTCCAAAGATAAATGCTTCATGGTCCAAGGGAAAGACTCCCTTGAGGTACACTCGGATTCCTCTCTTGATGATAGCTCAAATTCTTATTGCCATGGTTGTTTTGAGGTTCAAACTTTAAATATGGATCTTACTCAAAAGCTTGAAAAATTCTTAGAAAAACACAAACTTTTGAAAGAGAATAATCTTATTTTGAAAAATGAATTAAAGGATTTATGTTCTAATTTTGAAGTGATTTTGCAAGAAAAAGAAGAGATCACTAGTGAACGTGACTCACTACAATCTCAACTTGAACTTGCACTTAAAGAGATTGAAGATTTGAAAAACAAAAATGGTTTTGATGATGTTGTAGAACACAATGAGGTTTTGTCTTCTAGATTGGATCTTGTTTTCAAAGAAAATCTTACTTTGAAAAATAAAATTGATTCAATTACAAAAGAATTGGATTTGGTTTTGATTAAAAATAAATCTTTACAAAATGAGATTGATATTCATGTTTGTCATGCTAGTGTAGCTTCTACTTCTTGCACTCCTATAGCATGTTCCACTTTGTCTTCTAGCATAGAAAATGATATAAACAATTTGAAGAAAAGTGTTGATTGTTTGGGCTCCACTTTGAGCCATTGTGCCATGAATCACACACGATTGGAAACCTTGGTTCGCAAGAAACAAGTTCCAACCTTGCATGCACACCCATCTAGGCATACACATGCTTTTCATGATCACCACCATCATATGTATGCTCACGTGTACACATGTACACATTGTGGTCGAAAAGGCCACCTTGCTAGATTTTGTTATGATCGCATTTATCATGAAAATTTAGCAACTAATTATGTTTGGGTTAGAAAAGATACTAACCCCCGTGGACCCACAAAGAAATGGGTACCAAGATCCACCTCTTTGACTTTTGATGTAGGTGGGAGCTCTCGCGTCACGTGAGGGTATTGGTGCCTTGAGGTGGATGCATTCTAAGCTAAAAGGAGAACCATTTGGATGCTTCACTCTCAAGGAGATTTGGTGGGAGGACCACCGTGTTTTGGAGAACTAGAGGTGCAACTTCATTGGTTTTGGTATCATCTCTAACTCCTAATGTTTTATTTGCATACTTTCCATATTCATCTTTTATAGCATGTCATGTTTTGTTGTTCATTATGCTTGTGCCTTGATTCATTAGATTAATGTTATACATGTTTAGTTCCTTAAGCACCCATGTTCATATGGATCTATATTTAGTGCTCTCACCTTGTTTAAACTAACATGTATGCTTTAGATCTAATGTACATGCATATGCACAATGATCATATGATATTCATGATTCTATGATTTCGTGTTTTAATGATTCATGTGTTGATTAGTATGTTCATGGCTATACATGTATTGCAATTTGTGATCACCATTGTTTATATGATTCCATATTTTGTGTTTTCACAATTGTTTTTGATATTATGTATATCTTGATTCTTATAGCATATGAATTTACATAAGGATCATTTTTAGAATAATTGTTGATTTATGACTTGTTTTATGCTTTATGATTTGAATATATGCTTAGATGTTAGTTTTCATGAAAACTAGGAGTTATACTTGTACATAGGATGGGCCACAAATAAACCTTTATATATGTTTGTGCTTGGATGCCTATTTGTACCCATTAGATGTGCTAGTATAGTCTAGTTTTGATGATTCATGCATTCTAACTTGTATTCCCATTTTTGGATATGATTGTATGATCATGTGTTTTAACTTCATGTATATGTCTATCTAGTCCAAACTATTGACTATACATATACATCCTTGAGCCACGTGCATTCATGCATATACTTTGTGGACTCATCATGTTTAGGATATGTATGTATGCGTTGGTTTGTATATGACATACATATGCCTTGAAGTATAAATTGTGTTTTTATGAAAATTTTGATTTTTCATGGTTTCATGTTTTTCTAAGGAATTTCACATGAGCTTAATTGAATATTTTCATGATTGATATGTGTCACATAACACTTGTTCACTCACTTTATTATTTACTCATGATTTGTTTTCATGAGACTATAATATGGGCTTTATGAACTTTGAGTGTTTAGTGCCATGTGATTTACATGTATTTCATGAAAAACTATTTTGTTTTCATTTCCCTATTTGAAGGATCTCGTTCTAGTTTTTCTAGATTTTCCAAAACTAGTTTGTGTTCTTCACTTTTGGTAGAGATTTTCAAACAAACTACACTTTCAAATCTATTTTTTTTAAAACCCCTACCTTCAAAGGGTGGTTGGATGGAGATCATGCTCATGTATGCTTCATAGTGTAAATCATTTTAAACTTGATCATGAAATGGGAGGTATAGTTGATATGAGTTATACACTTGATCTTATTGTTGTTTCAATTGGTATCATTGAATTCTTTCAATTTGGTATCAATCTTGACATCCTTTTGTATACTCATATATGTTTTATTTTATATATGTATGCATACACTTCATATAGTATCAATTTCAATTGGTATCTATTTCTTACATACATATATAGATGATTTATTTGTGCTTAAAGATATCACAAATTTTGTTTATGATAAGCTTGATTTTTTAATGACCATCATTTTCAATTGATTCAATTTTCTATTGTATCTTATACAAACATTATCATTATCTTGCTTATGCTAAGCTTGAGCTTTAACATTATTTCAATTGACTTAGTTTTCAATTGGTATCTTATTTCTAGATTATGCATATGTTTAGTTGGTATTTCATAAAGGGGGAGAAAAACTCACATTTCAATTTCTCAATTGGTATTTAGTTTACCATTGGTTTTGTTTCCCACTCCCTAACTTTATAATGAAAAATGATTAAAAGATTATTGATTTTTTTAATTGGTATCATATGCTTATAAAGATATATATATCTTCAATTGGTATCAAGATGCATTTGTTCACTCAAATTGGTATCAATGTGTTTTTCAATTGGTATCATGTGTTTTATTTTTAATATGTTTTAATTTCAATTGGGATCATATTTGTTTTCAATGCCCCTCTTACTTTCAATTGGTAATTGGTAGGCATTTCTTAAATGTTTTTATGATCACTTTCTATTGATATCATAATGCACTTCTTTGACACATTTTTTTTAATTGGTATCATTTTTGGTTTCACCCCTTGAAGTAGTTTATTGATTCTTTGATTCATATATTTAGGGGGAGAAGAATTCAGATCTATTTTGTTTTTACCCCTTTGTTAATGATTGACAAAAAGGGGAGAAGTATTTGGAGTTGATATGCATGAGTTTTCAGTTTTATGTTCATTTCATCTCCATTGGTATTGGTATCAAGAGCATTATGAGTTTTATTTTTATTAGTATCCATTGGTATCAAGAGCATGTTTTGATAATTTAGTTGTTTTGTTTTAATTGGAATCAATAGCATGTTTCATATGCATATTCATTTTATGTCAAGAACCTTGTTTATATGCATCTTATTGTTTGTTTATTCCTATGCATGAGTTAAGGGGAGCTTCTTTGAAGCTTTACTTTAATCCATGCATATATAACTCCATGAGTTTTGTCATCATCAAAAAGGGGGAGATTGTTGGCCCAAAGGCCTTCCACTCTAGTTTGATGATGATTAACTCATGTAGTTATGTGTACTAATAATCTTGTGATTTTAGTTTCAGATCTTTAATCAAGATATTAGTTGGTGTTTAGCTTCAACAAGATGAATTGGAAGCTTGCACATGTTGATTCAAGAGCCCGCGCATCAAAGATCATATATAGCACTTGCTTGGTGAATCACGGTTTGGACCGAGTCAACTTGGAGACGGCGCTCTACAAGAAGACTTAGGTATCCTTAGTTTTAGTTTTGAGTTTAGAACCTAATTGTAAAGATTAGAATAGTATGATAATGCTCAAGTTCACAACACACACGTCTCATGTTTTGATTATTGGTTTTTGGTTTTTTCGGTTTTAGGTTTAACCGATTTTGGTTTGCATGAATAGATATTATATCAAAACAAGTTTACATGGTTTAATGTATATTAGATTTGTTCTATATACATGCATGCTTCAACTCTTAGACAAACTTACTTTGATATACCTATTTCATGAGTTTTATGTTTACAACAAAACATATTTTTGGACTTAATGACAAAAATCATGATATATATATGTTTCTTGTATATTGAATTTCTATTCATATACAATATGCTTCAAAATGTTTAAATATCATATTTTTGTATTTCAGATAGGTTTTGGACAATGTGTATTTTCTATTCAAAATCTGAGTTTTAGAAAATACAAGTTTTGGTTTTTGATAAATATGATAAGATACAAAAATAGTTTTAATTGCTTGATATTTGAGTCAAAACTTTTATCACATGTTTATATATCAATGCAACATGCTAAAACTATTTTTTGGGATTTTTAGTAATTTATAAGAATTTATTTGACATTAATTTTCCTCAGATTTCAGACCTGACTTTTGTCTGCCAGGCTTGGCCGGTCGACTGGTACGGTCGACCGCACCAAAGAAGCCAGTCGACCGTTCCGGTCGACCGACGTGCACGGATACTGGCACGCTGGCTGACTCTGTATCCGGTCGACCGAAGCGGTCGACCGACGGAGAGCTGTTGGCTCTCAGGAATTCTCGTCGACCGAGTCGGTCGACCGGTAGCCACAACGGTTCAGAATTTGACCGTTGGGCGGTCGACCGGGCCGGTCGACCGGCAGGGTAAATCTGGCAAATATTCTGTAAACGGCTAGTTTTCTAAATTGCCTATAAATACCCCATTTGAGAGAGTTTTTCTCTAAGAATTTTTGGGCTAAAATTTTCTATCTCTCTGGTGTTTTTGCTGCAAGAAAAAAATAGGTTTTTGGATTCAAAGTGAACAATCTTTTGTGTTTTGATTAGGGTTTGAAAAACCAAAGAAAAGGGATTTTGGGAAAAGCTTTTGTTTGAACTTCTATATCTTGATTTCATTTGTTTCCCAAAGGTTTTTCTTTGAGTTGCTGGTTTCATATCCCTTGGTTTTCTCCACACTTGAGCTAAAAATCTACTATCTATATCTATAGGTTATTTGTGTGGAAGAAGAAGTTGTTTGTGGTTGTTGTTGTGACCACCAAGTTGTAACCCAATCTTTTCTTAGCTTTGTGCTTTGGGTTGTATCCCTCTAGTTGAGAGGTGATCCTTGTATTGGTTGGTGATTGGGAGTTTGTTGTATTGGTTTGAAAATTTGCCTCAAGGAGGAGGTTGTGTTGGTTGGCTTGGATTTGTGCCTCAGGGAGGAGGTTGTAAAGAGAGGAGTTGGGTACTCCTTGTAAAGGGTCCTAGGTGGACGAGCTAGTGGAAATCCTTCGTGTGTCGAAGGCGGGGATGTAGAGCTGGGTGCTCGAACCTCGATAACATATCTTTGTGTTTGCGCTTGATCCATTGGCTCTCTCTCTACTCTCTCTTTACTTTGTGCCTTGCATCAATTTACATTGCTCATTCATATTTGCTTGGCTTGGTTGTGTGCATCACTTGTTGATAGCACTTGTGTGTAAATTGCAATTAATTTTTAAATTCCGCATTTAGTTCATAGATTAGCATTGTCACCTATTCACCCCCCCTCTAGGTGACTTTTCAAACCCTTCACCTATTCGATGTTTGCTTCTGGCTTTGACTCTTTTTTTTTGTTCTTGAACTTCGGACAATCAACGTTCTAGTGTCATTCCTCTTTGCAAAAAGCACACTAGTTCTTCTTCAAACTAGTTCTTGACTTCAATCTCCCATGATGCCTTTACCCTTCCGATTGGAACTTCTTCCTCTTACAGTTGACGCCTCGGCTGATGTGCTGCTGGAAGACTCATCATTCTTCCTTCTCAGTTCATAGTTCACAAGAGCAACTAACACTTCATTATACCTAAAAGATTGCTTACCATTGATAAGGGTAAGAGTGAAGGTCTCATAAGCATTATTTGGAAGAGAGCTTAACAGTATCAATGCCTTGTCCTCGTCCTTAACCATTTCATCCATATTATCTTGGTCTTCAAGAAGTTCGTGTAGTTGTTCATGTGCTCGCTGATGGAAATCCTCTTCTTCAATTGAAAGCGGTAAAGCCTCCTCTAGAGATGCAAGTAGTTCTTGATGCTTTTCGTCAGATACTTGCTCTCTAAGATCTTCCATATCTACCTTGCAGAAGTTTCTGTCACCACATGATACTTTAGATCCTGTGTCAAACAAAATCTGATAACACACACACACGCCATCCGGTTCATCTTGTCCCGATATTTTTTTGAAATCTCCTTTGGTTTCTTGTCATATAGAAGAGAGTCTTCCAAGTTTGATACGGTTAGCGCATCCATCACCTTGCTGTTGACAGTTACAAAAGATAAACTCTCAAACAACTTTCTAATTGATCTGAACATTGTCTGACTTGTCAACACTTCAAAAAGACAAGCCATAAAACAAGCTGATGACCAATCCATAGCAAGCAGAATAGAGTTAAACTCTAGCTTCGCATGAAGCTTTACTTCGCTCTGCTAAGCTAAGTCATAGCTTCGCCAGAAGCTATAGCTTTCTCAAAAAGGCTAATGATGCCAAATAAATGTATAGCCTCGCTATGGGCTTTGTGCTAGCTCTGTGAAGAGCTGAACTCTAACTTCACGACAAGCTAGTAGATAGCTGAATTATAGTTTCACCGTAAGCTAGTAGATAGCTTCGTGAAGCGCAAAGAGATAGCTTTGCTGTAAGCTTTTAGCCTCGCCAAAAAGCGAAGCTCCAGGTCATTGGACCTTCCCAAAACCCTTTAACGGATTTAAAGGGAATATTCCCTGTGATTAATAGCCCCACTGATTTAGTGGAGATAATCAAGAAATTCAAATCCCTTAGTGATACAAATATCTCTATTAAAGAGATAATCTAGGTATTCAAATCTCTTACTTAGAAGAGATAATTAAGGAGATAAACTCCTTTAACTATTGAATGGCAAGGTAGCCTCACCATAAGCTAAACTAGCCCGTCATAGGTTGAATTGCTTCGCCAGAAGCTAAATAGCCTCGCCCATAGCTATTCCATCTTACTCTGAAGATTGTAACAGCTGTATTTATAGCTGTTAATTGAATTTTAGGGATTTACAATCCTTACTTGGCCTATAAATAGCTGATTACAGGCTAAATAAAGAGGACTCTACAGCCAGAGAAAGAGAGCAAAAACAAAGAAGATCTCCTTCTCCATAACATGAACGTGAGTTTTTTAGCGTAAAGCTTCTAACAGCGGCACGCGTTTTTCATAGTTCTTTGGACTAAATCAGAGTCATGACACCCTAGTTCATCTGAACTTCACCAAGCTTCTCCATGTGCAAGAGAACTCTCTAACCAGGCGAAAGAAATTCCCAGGTGGCGGATCCGGCATCGATCTTTCTTGTGGTCAAAGAGACAAAGTGGTCGCGTGCTGACCAGACTCCTATCAGGACACTTCCCCAGAAATAACTGTAGGTTTCTTATAATCTTACTTTACTTGCAAACTCTACAAAACTAGTAAGCTTTTCACAATCAATGAAAAATAAGATGGCAATTCCGCTGGGGACTTTCTTCTCCACTAATGAGAAGATCATGTCATAACACGAAGATCGAGCTTTGGAGGCTACCACTGAGACATTGGTCATCAGTTTTGACCAAGAGAAGTTTGAAGAGATCCACTCTCAGGGTGGCAATAGCCCTCTTTCTGTGCACAAGCACAGAAAAATCACTCTAGCCAAAGCACCCTTAGTTGTGTCTCTCAAACCAGTCTCCTATGAGGCTAATCAAACTCAGTGCGAGTCTAAACCATCCTCTGGCGAGGCTAGGCATGCTTAGTGTTTGGACACATATATTGCATAAATATTATTACATTCCTACATATATTATGTAATAAATCATTACAAACTTACTTGTCTTAATATCCTAATCTTTGTAGGATGATAAAGAGAAGATAAACATGAATCCTATCCAAACAAACCAAAAGTTTAAATCAACAGGGATCAATTCAAATTCAGAGAATCTTTAGTCTATCTTATCTGAGGATTGGATTTACCAGATAAGATAATACTATAAAAATTCAAAGAAAAAATGAATTTTTGAAGACCCTATTGGGCTTGCAGAGGATAATGGCTAGAGAGAAGATCAACGAATGAGATGAAGCAATTTAAATTCGGATTCAGATTGGATATAGTTTAGCATTTTAATCATAACTTTCGCTACCGAATCTCACATCTGATGATTCAAGATGATCCATTTAAAGGGATACAACTCTTATGTTGATCACTATTTTGAATTCTATCATCTGAGTAGTAATATTCAGGAAGGAATTAACACGTCAATAATTGCAGATCAGAATTCTGGATAAATCAAATCAAGTTTGGAGATAAGGGGAAGATTGAAATTCAAAAATAGCCAGCTCTAGCTATCTTCATATGGTTAGTATTTCTTTCTTATTTTGCTTTCTTTATATTTTTATTTTTCTTTTACTTTATTCATATTTTATTTTCCCTTTGCTTTCTTCTACAAGATTTTTATTTATTATTTTTTTAAAACAAAATTCAACCTTCATCCAAGGGATTTCTCAACTAGATAAGATAAAAGTGAGATTTTTAATAACTAAATTTTCAAGAACAAGTCTCTGTGGATTCGATCCTATACTTGCTACTACATACTTTGTTAAAAAGATTCTAACAAGTTTAGGTTTCATAACTTGTACGTGATTCAACAACGATGGAGTTTTTCATGAACTTCAAAACACGAACAGTTTTTGGCACCGTTGCCGAGGACTTGTGAAAATTTTTTGTTTTGAAAATCAACATCTAATTTTTTTTCTAGTTTAATATTAAAAAAATAATTAAAAAATTCAGAAATTTTAAAAATTCAGAAAGTTAAATTTAAAAAAAATTCAAAATTCTTTTTTATTATTTTTCTTTCCATCCTTAAGATTTAATTTCAAATTTTCTTTTGCAGGGATATTGCATAAACAAGGGAAGAATTACACAACAAAAAGAAGCTTACTTGCTTATGACATATTACTTTGCTAAATTAAAAATAAATAAAATTTGCTTGCTTCAGAGTCACCAAAAAGGTTAGATTTTCTAACTCTACCCACGAATCTCTTGTCAGTGGGGCTTTGGTGGTGCTTATTGATTGAATTTTGTGTTGTATTAGTGCATACTTGCATAAAAAGATCTTAAGAGCTGTCCCCCTCATATAAGGTCGGGATTTCATCACTCATTCCTTGCTTAAAAATCACAACCACATATAAATTTTTTTTTCTCAAGCTTGAATCAATTTAAAATCAATTAGAACTCAGCCACTAGGATTTCGAGCTCATTTAAGTGGAATTATTTTGGGAGGACTCCGGTGAACACTTTCAAGCTTACCCTTGCGGCGTGTCTGGCCGGAGGAAGAACTGAATCGCTTGTTTGACGGGTTTGACCGCTAAACCTACAATCCTTCCAACCGAGAAAAAAACTGATTACCTTTAAATTAATTCAAGATAAAAAAATACTTGATTGCAATTGATTGGTTGAGTCATCTTGTGTGTAATCTTATCTAAGATTTAGAAATTCTTCATCAGGGCAGTACCCTGGTTCATGCGAAAGTGGGTTCAAGGTCGATTAGAATGCATTACTGTTTCTGACCCTACTGCAACAATGGGTGATGCTAATGAAACCAAACAAATGACCTTAACAGATTACATGTATCCTACAAGGTCCACCCAACCTTCCTGTATCACCTTGCCCGCTCTTACGGCAAATTTTGAGATTAAATCTTAGATGATACAGATGCTTCCAGTCTTTCGGGGATTGGCTAATGAGAACCCATACCAACACGTTAGGAAATTTGAGGATATTTGTGGACCATGAAGTATTATTAAATGACAGAGGAATCCCTAAAACTTACGTTATTCCCTTTTCTCTAAAAGAAAGAGCCAAATCTTGGTTTTTTTCTCTCCAACCGGGTTCAATTTCTACTTGGTAGGATTAGCCAAAGCCTTCTATAGGAAGTTTCTATTCTAAGCAGAAAACTGCTACCATACGTCAAGCTCTCAACACCTTCCATCAACTACAAGGGGAGACATTC